>JAQFZP010003452.1:0-10215 GCA_034695745.1 Geophilus truncorum | reverse complement strand
GTTGTTGATTAAAGATGTCATGTTTTTACTCCTGTGTCACTTCATTTTCCACATCAAATGCTCCTCCATCATCAACAGTCACAGAAAGATTTTCGAGAATTGCATTTCACAATTTGAAACATTACCAGTATAACGAAACAATTAAATTTAATCCATACCTTCCCATGAAGGTGATGTATATTATAGATGCTGAAACTGAACATCATAAAGATAGATGTTTCCAAACATTTCGTGTTGTTTCTGGAACAACTTATACTGCAATACTTGGTAAAGATTTTATAAATGCTACACGTTTGACGATAAACGAGAACCCATTACAAATTGTAAATAGTAGGGGAGGAATTTATCAGAAAAATACGGATAAGAAACTGATTGAAAAATTAAAACAGACGGCACTTACCATTGAGATTAAGCCGGATGAGATATTACACAAAGAAACCGTCGGAGGAATTACTTATGAACAAGCTAAACAGCTTACTGAAGTTTTGGAGAAGCATCGAGGATTATTTAGTGATACACCGGGTTTGGTGACTTGTGTTCAACACAAAATCACACTCAAACCTGACGCTAGACCTGTATACACATGGCCCAGACCTGTAAACAAGGCCAAGAAAGAAATTGTTGAGGCTAATTTGAAACAGCTCCTCGAGTGGGATTTTGCTAGACCTAGCACTAGCCAGTGGGCAAGTGGAGTCCACATTGTTGAAAAAAAAGATAAAACTTGGAGACTGGTCACAGACTATAGACCGGTCAATGCTCAGACCGTGCCAAATAGGAGACCTATCCCGAATATCGACATGATATTCAATTGGATAGGTACGGCGAACTATTTTTCCTTGTTGGATTGGCTTTGCGGTTATTGGCAGATTCAAATGAGTGAAGAGTCAATACCGATCACGGCAATAAATACTCACCTCGGACAACTGCAATTTGGCCTCCTTGGAGCGGGCTTCACCTTTCAGCAAGCTGCCGAAGAAATATTAAAAGATTTGATATACAAATGCGTTTTTGCATATGTCGACGATGACCCAGTATTTTCAATTACCTGGGAAGAACATCTAATCCACTTAGATCTTGTATTTCAACATCTATTTGATGCTGGAGTTAAACTAAAATCGAAGAAGTGTGAACTTGCCTTCAAGGAAATTAGACTTCTGGGACATATTGTTTCCCATGGGATTGTAAAGCTGGATCCTGTAAAAGTCCGAGCATTACATTTGTTCCCCGTTCCAACGTCTGACAAGGAACTGAGGAGATTCCTTGGACTAGTAGGTTATTACAGACCATTTATCCCGGAATTGGCCAAGTTAGCGTCTCCGTTTACAGCATTGACCAAGGATAATGTTAAATTTTATTGGACCGACGCAATGCAAGCAGCATTCGAGGATGTGCGCGATACATTGACCGAGGCTACAATGCGGTCCACCCCGGATTGGGACAAATTTTTTATTATACAAACCGATGCCAGTTACCATGGACTCGGAGCAGTCCTAATGCAAGAAAAAGAACCTGGGAAACGAATGCCCATTGCCTGGGCATCTAGGCAAATTACTGAAACTGAAAGAAATTACTCTGTAACGCATTTGGAGGCTTTGGCAGTTATATGGGCTTTACATAAATTCCGTGATTACGTTGATTTTATGAAAGTAGTAGTAGAAACTGACCACCACGCCCTCCAATGGTTGCTTTCCTTAAAGAACCCTAAAGGAAGGTTGGCCAGGTGGACATTTATGTTGCAGGACCACGAGTTGCAAATCGTGTACGTCCCCCCATCTAGGTCAGTAGTGGCAGATGCATTAAGCAGGGCCCCTGTAGAAACCCCTGAACAGTCGTTGCGTGATGCACATCGTTCAGTACCAGTTGAAGCATTCGGCATTATATCAATTCCCAATGAAGAAGAAGAAGATATGAATGATTGGCCATCGGAACAATGGCTATTCGACTACCAATTTAACTACCCTGACTGACTCGTCCGACCTAAACTAAGTTGTTTTGTTGCTTGGACACATTTTGTTGATGCAGAAACCATAATGAAATTATGGTCAGCACAGGAAGACCCATTGGAACCACATGATAAGGAGTTTGTTTTCAAACCCCGTGGAGCATATCATATGACTACAGCACAGTGTTTGACTGCTAACATTGAATTGTTCCCAGTAATCACCAAAAAACGTTCAGCTTCGGAAAGTAACCAAGAGCAACCACCAGTAAAGAAACAAATTATTGGACAAGAAGATGAACTCCCAGAACATAATATTGGTCAAGAATATACACCAATACCATTACCATGGAAAGGACCTGAGGCGCGGACATCCTCCCCTAATGTGGGCGGAGCTCGACCTAAGAATATAGCGTTCAGTAAACCTTTACCACCTACAACGGACTCCGATGAACCCGTTCCCAAAACAACAAATCTACCACTCCCACAAAGAAAAAAACGATATAAAAAGATCATGACAAGACACTCGACGCGATCTCCCTCCCCTGATTCAGATTATGGCCAGTCTGAGGCGCGGAGAATCCCTCCATTAAAAGAACCAGAGATAAATGAAGATACAATGCTACAACACCTACCTAGTCATTTATCATCAGAATCCGAGTATGATCAACCTGAGGCGCGGACGGACATTCCACAAAGAGGAAGTGATGCAATTCCAGGAACTTCCATGGATGTTGACCGGCCTACATATGACGACGAAACTAGAGGAACAAAACCCAAAAAGAATCGTACAGTAGTTCAAAAGAGGAGAGTGGTAACTCGTCACGCCCTAAAGAAATTGAGAAAAGATTTAAATCGATCTAATCAAATCCCATTTCAAAGACTTGTCAGCACTGATGACACTAGTACGGACGACATGAGTTCGTCTACTGACAATATGGAATATGGAAAAGAAATTTCACTTACAATGGTTGTTGAAGCTCAATCTAGAGATCCAACTTGGGCCGCTGTAAGGAAATACATTCAAACTGGTCTTTTGGAGGGTTGCAAACAAGCTAACGAGCAAACCGAGCGACTTGCACGAGATATGGGTATTTCCAAAAATGTTTTGCGAAGATACCCTCCACTTACTAAAGATGGACTTACGAGACCTTCACAGATTGTACTTCCTAAAAGTTTGAGATACGCCTATTTTCAAAAGATTCATTGCTCTCTAGTTGGAGGTCACATGGGGATAGATAAGATCGATGCCATGATCCGTTGCAGAGCATGGTGGCCGAAAATGTCCCGTGACATCCAAGTTTTCGTTAATCGATGCGATTCATGTCAAACTCTAAAAGAACCTACAACAAAACCTCCAGGGAAATTAGTTGTTGTCCGACAGGCCAAAAATATGGAACATGGTCTATATTGATCACATAGGCCCAAAACCGACTTCGCCTCAAGGCAACAAGTATGCACTCATTGTTGTGGAAGCAGCTACTCGCTGGACACAAATCTTTCCAGTCCCAGACACATCCTCGGAGACTACACTTCGCTGTTTAACCCAACTCACTGGACTTTGGGGCTACCCCAAAAAGATTGTTTCTGATAATGCATCAGGTTTCACATCTCAGAAATTCCAAGAAGAATGTGCAAAAATGGGGATCTCTTTAGTCCACACTACACCATATCATCCCAGAGCGAATGTCGCAGAAAGGATTAATAAAATCCTGAAGCCCATGATTTCTGCATTTATAATTTCACATAAAGAATGGAACAAACATTTGTCACGTCATGCATTCACAATCAATATTACGATAAACACAGCCTTGGGATATTCACCATGTCAGCTTATGACAGTCGCATTAGAGCCGGAAGTCGTCTCTAATGGACCAATCTAGCATATTTTGCAGGACTGTATAAGACAGCATACCTCGGATAAGGAACAATTTATGAGGAAAAGAGAGTATATTCCATGTCAACCAATGATATTCACATTGGTATTGAAACGTGTCTCTATTGGACTAACCCAATAACTTTTGTGTAATCATATGGGAAGGCATACCTCCTATAGTTTAACGGTTTCAACTATGCGAGGAAAAGAGTCTTTTTACTGCCCATGTTTACCCATGATATTTGCATTGTGCCGTTCTCTCCTGCAAAGGAATTGATCTGATGTCTATTGCAAATTTATGGTAAATCATATCTCGGAGTAGTGAGAGGACACAACTCAAGAGTGGTGACTCTTGACCAATAGCCGCACATAACTCATATTCTGGATATTTCATAACGGACTGCCAATGCGCGAGAAAAAGAGATTATGTCCATGTTTCTTTGTTACGACTCGTTGAAGTCAGGGGTCGTCTCTAATGGACCAGCTTGGCTCCCTCGTGTCTGGCAGGAAAGCATACCTCGGAGCAAATAAGGAATAAAATCCTTAATTGGAAACCAGGTTAAATCCTTGATTAAATGTAAAGTAGAGGAACCTGATAGAAATATCTGGAATATTTTCAAAAGTCATACCATAAGACCCGCGGTAGGGTAAACACAGAAACCAAGAAAAATGGTTTATGAGATTTGGAAGCCGAGAAAAGGGCTTATTAAGGAACCAGAAACCAAATATACGGTTGATAGGTTCATGAGGAATAAGAAACTAAGGAAGTAGTTTAAGGAAATTCGGAAACCAAGAAAATGGTTTTCTGGATTTAGGAACCAAGGAGGTTATTTATGGAAGTTTGGAAAACTCAGAAAATGGTTTTACCAGATTTATGGTTTATGAAGAAATTTGGTAACCTAACAAGTGGTTTACCAGATTAAGAGACCCAGAAAATGATTACGAAAGGATTTGGTAGCCTAAAAAATGGCTTACCAAATTATGAAACCGAGGAAACGGAAATGAAGGAATTCGGAAACCAAGAAAATGATTTTCTGAATTTAAGAAACAAGAAAGTGAACCATGAGAAATTTGGAAAACCAAAAAATGGCTTTCCAAATCAAGCAACCAAGAAAATGACTTATGGAAAATTTGGGAATTTAAAAAAATTGGTTTTAACCAATTGAGAACCCAAGCTAGGATTAAATGGAAAAAGAAAATAAATTGGATAAAAAGATGGATTTAACAACATCTGAATTGAGAGGAAGAATAAACGTTGACATTGACCCAGTGAGAAACTGAGAGGCCGATATTTTATATCAGCTATTTTTGCAATGGAAAAAATGGATGAAATAACATTAAATAGGTTATGAATTCATTTCATTGAGGACAGAAACAAAGAAAAAGAAATAAGGGAAAATCTAAATGGAAACTTAGGATTTCTTTATTGATGGAAAAACAAAAAGAAAAAAAAAAGAAATGAAGCTAGAGATGCTGTTAAATTTTGATGAATTTTGGCGCCACCTATTGACGCTTTTGGAAACCGCAAACGTCAACAACAATGGCGGATGCTACTTCCAAGAAACTTCAACACAGTCCATGTTACCAAGGTTACTACTTAATTGGTGACAGCAATTTTGTACGGCTTTTTGAACAACAACTGCATGGTTGTACAACATTTGAAAATGGAAAGCGAACAGCAGGTTATTCGAAAAGCGGCCAAACGTCGGACCAACTTCGTCGGGCCGTAAGAAGTGCAGTATTCCCAAGAAAGACGAAATTCATATTATACATTGGAACTAATGATATTCTCCGTTGGAAATCTATATTTACCACTTTAATTCAAAAAGAAACACCAGGGACATTTACGGATAAGGCCAAAGAAATTCTACGCCGATCACGCATCATTGATGTCATAACCGATATAGTGACAAGTTTGACACAGAATAATGGATCTGTCATCTTGTGTACTCCCACTCCCATCTTAAGATTTAATAATATCCCCGTACTTCGTGAAACAACACGATATTTGGCAGCACAGTTAACTGAACATTTCAAAGAATATCGTGGTGTACGGGTGATTAATATGCACAAAAAGTTCATAAGTGGCCGTGGAAAATTGATCCGACAGTTCTATGAAAAGGAAATGGGAGCTGACCACCGAAAGGATTTGATCCACTGGTCCCCCGAAGGACAACTTTATTTTCTCAAAATGATATCCGAGGATGCATCTGTTATTTCATCCAAGGAAAAGAATTGAATGTTGTAAAATGACTTGAAAAGATGAACACATAAAAAAAAAAAAAGAAAGAATAAACTAAATTCCAAAAAAAAAAATCAGAAAGAAATAAATTATAAAAAAAAAAAAAATAAGAAAATAAAATAAAATGTGTTTCAAAGTGTCTCCAAATGCCAGCAGGCACAAAAAGGGGAGAAAATAGGTCAATGCCCGGGAAATCCCCGGAAACGAGACCTGGCGCATCAAAATAAATCCACAAAAAAAATAGTGCTTTGCAATTGTATAAATTTCAAAACCCATGAATGTATAGTTATTTATTGTCAAAAATGCATTAATACTATATATATGAGTTACTTTATAGATAGAAAAGTCAGTTCTGTAAAGAAAATGACAGAAAACATAAGATTAAGGAAGAAATGAAAATGACGTAGCAGCCCCGTGACGTCATCATCTGTCCTTATAGCAGTAACAGATGACATGATGAGACGTATGCATACTTCGCATCTTCATAACAAGTGTTACCAAGGCCCAGGACACACGCATTCCACTCGTGTTCCAAACCATCCTAGGCTTATTCAAAGGAAATAGAACAACGTTAAGAAGATGGCTTCCAACCACTTCAACTACGAGATTCAACTTAATTTTGGACAGTTATTGAAACTGATGTTGGTCAACTTTTCCGAGGAGTTAGCTGACCGCCATATAAGTTCATTTTCCCGTGTTACCGGGATTTTCCACAATCAATCCCTTGACATGGCCATGAATGATCCACGGAGACAGGACTTGTGTCCCGTTTGCTGCGGCTTCGGCCACGTGCGTTACTTTGGCACGAACCAATGCCACTTCTGTGATGGCTGGGGTGTCGTATCACCAATTTATCAACAATTCCTCTTTGGGAGGATGTATGAGCGCCTTCGTGATGTAGTTTACACGGACTGGCCTATTTCAACTGAGGACAATAAGCCTATAAGAGTGTTCGCCCGTGGCCACTGAAATGGTTACAATCGCGTAATGGCCATTCGAGCTCATATAGCTGAATGGTCGATAGAAAACCAATTGTACCAAAGTGTCAGACCTGCACCATATCAACTTCGCCGCGCCTTCCCCGACAAGAATCTCCGAGCAACGTTCCAAAGGATGAATCCCACAGACAGTTTTTGGCACGAGAGCTTATTGGAACTAGAAGGAGCTCCATCAATTCGCCTCGGGTTAGCACACCAAAATTCTAGAAGCACTACCGTTGTAACACCGATTGAAGATGACGGCACTTTCCAAATTCCTCCAATTGCTCAATACTACAACCATAGAACCGGAGCACTTTCCACCACATTTGTGAGAAAATTTTTATCTGCAGAAGACTTCCATGACAAGGTAAATGACTTTTGCAATAAAAACTGGCCATTTGATGGCCCGGTTGCACTTCTCACCGGGAAGAATGCATTACCTACGTCCGAACTACGAGGCCGCATTCCACAACCAGAATCTGCGGAACGTCGTCCCACGAGAACCCCAGAACCAACCAAGTTAGTGGAGCTTCAAGGTTCACTTTCGGCGTTGACAATTTCTTCCATGGAGCGACGGCCGTTCGCACACCACCATTAATATCAACAATGACTCCACAGTCGCATCAGTTCCAAAACAAACTGGCGCCATTCCCAAGATGAATACACATCACCAGTCATTACGTTTAATGACCTCTCCCAACGCAGTAGTCACTACCCCAAAGGTGATGGCCGAAATTTGCGAAGAATCCAGGGAACGAAGAACAAGAATCGACGAGCGTCGTAGGCAACCAATCGTTTCCCCATTGACAGCAGATAACACCGATAGAATGTTCGAACAATCAGTCGTTATGTCGCAACGTGCAACAAACAATGACTATATTACAGCAACTAGACGAATGGCGGAAATTGTAGAGCAGCTTCCTGTCGCTGCAACCGCTTTTTCATTAAGACCACATCCAACTGACGTCTCCATTACTGCAAACCGAGCCCAGATTCGACTACGAGATCATACTGATGGAATTATACGACAAATCGGACAATTAGGAATCGACCAATCCGTAGGAGCAGTCGCAGAAAGGACCGCTCTAACCAATCAAGTGGATGAGGCAAATATGATCTTTCGTACTATCCCAGACCCGCTGTATTATTCCAGACCACGGGTTATAGCACCAAGTCGTTGGATTCTTCCTGAGAGAATTCCCTATCCTGAGCGATCTTATGAAGTCGTACAAGTCCGAAGAATACTGTTTACATCCTCGGACGCTGCCAGGGAATATATCACCACGGAAAGAGAAATGATAACTGCAGTCTCAATTGTCGACAAAAATGGTGATTTGACCAACCCTACGGAGCGAGAAGCTCATTTGGCCATGTGGGCCGCATCAGATCAAGCCATGGCATCGCACGAAGGACTCATGCTTCCTGCCAACCGTATCGCCTCAAACCCTGAGGGGAACAGCTACAATAATGTTAGCAGACGAAGCAGAAGCCAGAGTAGAGGCTTACATCAATAGCAGATAAACATAGATCAAGATGACATTACTTTCTCGCGGGAACTGTCAATTCATTGCTCATTAATGAAGGGCAGAACCCTTGGGAAGGTATTTGTATTCGTGTTCATGTTTGTATTTGTTTGTTTTTTGTGTTTATTATTATTTTTAATCCGATATTGTTCTTATGAGTGTAAATTAATTTTAAGCTTAGTCCTCGGACTAAGTGTGCTCTGTTGTCATAGGACTGATTTTTCTTTTATTTTTCCCATATTAAAAAAAAAAAAGAAAAGTGTATAATTTTCCATTAATTTAACTATTTTTGGAATTGTCGTAGTATTTTTAAGCTAGTTGTAGTTAATATTTTAACATGTTATGTAGTAAAACCAAAATATGTAGTCATTTATTCTAAGATAATTGTTTTCTTTTTATTATATCCACGTAATTACAATCATTTAATATTTCTCTTGTTTATCATTGGAATATTTTATTAATAATTTTAAGTCGCAGGATTCATCTGAAAGAAAAATAGGATTACTATATGCACCTTACCTGGATCCCATGGATTAATTCCGCAAAGACGTACGTCCAAGGTCAACCTAGCAGATGTCGATTCATCGATATATCGAATTTTAGTTGTGAAATTTGTTTAAATTAAGAGAAATATATTTTTACAGTTGTATACCTTACTTGTGTTTTGTCAATTGATCCCACGGGAAAATTTATATTATTATCAATATCATTCCCGTTAATTTATCGTAATTTTAGTCTCAAGTCGAGACTGGGCACACGTGACAAGAACGTCCGTGGGGCTTTATTTCTTTTATTATTTAGATCTAAGGAAAAATGTTTGCTTAAAAACTTTTTATTTGTTTGTGTTATTCGGGGAAATTGTCATTGGAAATTTTCATTTATTTTGAATAATCCGGGAGAATATTTATTCGTAAATTCTCATTTACTTTGTATTAATTTTGTGTTGATTTGTCCGGGAAAATATTCCTTGGAAATTTTCATTTGCTTTGTATTAATTTGTTTATCCGGGAAAATATATCTTTAATAATTTTCATTTGTTTTGCATTGATATGATGTTTATTATTTGTCCGGGAAAATATTCCTTGGAAATTTTCATTTGCTTTGGATTTACAATTGATTCTGTGATTTGATTGAATGTAGTGTTTTGCATTTATAAAGTGTTTTATCATTTATCCGGGAGAATATTTATTCATAAAATTCTCGTTTGTTTTGTATTTAATTTGATTTGTTTATCCGGGGAAATATTCATTTGAAATTTCCATTCACTTTGGGAAAATATGTGTATAATATTTTCTTTTATTCTGTAATCATAAATTTATAAGATGCTTTATTATTTCTCGGGAAAATGTTTATTTAAAATTTTCTTTTGTTCTGTAATTATGAAAAGTTTATTCATTTAAAATTATCCTTTGTTTTGTATTTTTAAAATATTTTATAGAAACTAAATCTGTGATAATACTTACCTTTTTCTTACCTTTGACTTGTAACAATATTTACCTTTTTCATTCTAATGTTCCTATTATTTCCATTGATTTACCGTTGCACCTGCATCCCCGGGCTTGCAAAAATGACGGCTATTTTTACGGCAAAATTTCTGCCAGACCCTTAGCCTTGAAAAATTTTGGGGGGGGTAATCACTGGGTTAGCGGTCATTT
>JAQFZP010003451.1:0-10227 GCA_034695745.1 Geophilus truncorum | reverse complement strand
ACTGGTCAAGATGAAATCTAGCAGTAAATTTATAAATAGCACAGCCAATTAGGTAACTCTGTGTTGTGCGTCATTCCGAAAGTAGTAAAAACAAACCGAATAAATTTGTAATGTAACTACAAAACTTCCTAGTTACACAAATGGACTAAGCTCCACCAGTAATGGCTCTTCGTTGTTCTTATGCTGAGATAATTGTCTAAATCTTTGACTGATACATTAAAATGTAAACATTAAAATTTATCTATAACATCCGAATAAATATTTAGTCAATCATGTTTCAGGTTCAGACGGCATTGGTAGATTGATATTTTGATTGATGTTATTAAAGTTCAGCTGTTGCCCTACATACTTACTTACCTGAAGCAGAAATCAAAATCAACAATAAATCAAAATCTAACCTCTCGAGCTTTCGCTTGTATCAATATTACATCAGTTGTGTTTGTAAACACAGCTTTCCCGCCGGTTAAGATATCTTTGTCATTGTAAATAAAATAAAAAAATAGAAAGAAAATAATAAAATCCATTCCTATTTCTTCATTAACGGTTGTTTATCCAACTCAGATAAATGTCTTAAAATAATACTAATGTTTGTGCGAAAGTAAATATTGATTGCAGTGGTTTAGAAAGCTCTTCCCATCGTTCAATGGCATTTATGATTGATTAATGGCTGTCAATAGCAGAATTCCAAATTTTGCTCTTGACAGCATTGGTAGCTTTATCTAGCAAAAACCAGAGCAATAGAAAAGACATCATTTTTTAATAATATTTTTGTGGATTTTCAAAGTTTCCCTTGAGCGCAAAACTCTTTCTGCACCATGCCTTGTACCCTTCAATCAGTGAGTGAGTTTCAAAAATAGAGTTCTTGAGAAAAACAACGTATCATCACGTAAATCATAAAAAAAACTAGAAATTCTATACGTTCCTGATATAAAAAATATAATACGTTAATGACAGCTAGTTGCTTCAAAAGCAGTGTATTCTAATATTTTAAGGCACCTATCAAACAAAGTCAAGCTTGAAAACACAAATATCCATTGTCATTAAGTAAACTAATATTTCATCCTTCAAAAAAGATTGATTTCACCACACAAATATAAAATATATCCTAGTTTCAAAGATTTTGAGTAAAAACTTTGATGCTACAAAACAGCCATTCATTTCACTTTATCTAAATCCAAATCATATGGTAATATTTCAAAATGGCAGGTTGCATTTTACGATGATGCATTTCCTTGCGTTGCAAATTGCCGCATAGAATTTCAGGGTTACCATACAACAATATAAAAAAATTAACCACACCTACATTATACAAAAAACTAAACCGCAACAGGTTAATAAACATTTCTATTGAATTAAAAAACTATTCTCAAATTCCCCTTTACACTCAACATTGAAAAATATTTTCATTACCACACAAAGCACCAATTAAATCATCAACTCTTATTAATTACCTGCAATATGGGCTGAGGAACCTGCAGGGCCATTTCGCGTTCACTATTAACGAGTTAACTAACACTTCCCGACACAGGAATTCCATTGGATCTAGCACAAAATCCACCATATTCTTGTCGCTAAACTCAATCATTGTCAAGTAGCGATTGCAATCTGTTGCCGGATCTTCGGACAAGGCGAGCAGGACACAGATTCGAGTCAAAGTGAGAGTGAATGGCAGTGAACGAATCCCATGTGCCAATTAAAAGTGCTCATCCCTTACTGCACAATCAATTTAGTTGAAATGAATCGACCGATTGCGACTTCCTAGTGCACAATCACTGTCCCTAATCAAACCCACCACCGCTACCCCCGTGGCTCACCTGGTCACGCGCTTGTAATTGACAGGCACAATACCCTCCAATGTGAGTGTGGGTTGCGTGGTTTTCCAGGGGTTACGTAATGAGAGTATTACGCCTTGACTGATACTCTGGGTGGAACGTGGGGAGGTTCGCATCCGAAACAATAAATATCAGGTATCGAAAGTATTATGGATCAATGTTGCATGGTGAAAAAGTGTTTGAGTTAGTCATCCATGCAAACAATTAGTTTTTGAGTAGAGACTTTGCGAAAAATTGACGAATAACGAATATTTTAACGTGTAAATTATAAATTGCATGTTAAATATAAGTTCAATAGTAGACAGTTTGCGCAAACGTCCGAAATTTTTCGAAAAAATTGCGTTAAACATTGACATTTTAATTTCGTATGAAATGCACAAACTGCCTAATGAATTTTGTAAGTTATAAATATAAAAGTTGATTGCTGCTGTAAAGTCTCTAGTAAGTAAAGGTACTTTTGGTGTTTATTGTTTATTGTTACATAAAACTTAAAACCAAGTTAAGGAAATAAAGGAAATAAATGCTTCTGAATAGCCCTTTATGGTCAACGCTGACCAGGAAGTATAAACATATTAAAAGTTTTACCACGGATAATTGATATTGACATTCTACGTTCAATTGTGTAATAATAACAATAATAATAATACAGGAAAATTATTTATGTATTACGTAAGATAAATAATACAATTAAAAGTTTTACATTATAAAGTTAAATATTGATTATGTTTCTGAAACGTCTGTTAATTCGATGTGTAAGTATGTGCAACACCAGTTAGAATCTCTATGTCATTTATAATTCTGACACTCAAAAGCAATTGCAAAGTTTTAAAGTTGACTTGTGAATTTTTAAATTTTGATGTGCGGATGAGAAATGTCTGAAACCACAATTAATTCATAGGCTAATTGAAGCACTATTAGGACTTTGGAAAACATAAGCAACAATCAACTTTATATTTGTAACTTACAAAATTCAATACCGGTAGCGACTTTGCGAGAAATTGACATACTGTATAACGTATACTATAATGTATACTATACTGAACAAGTCTCTAAGCTTGTATTTAACATACAATTTATAATTTATACATTATTACCCTATATATATTATTAGTCAATTTCCTATAAACACTCTACCTCAACTTTTTAGGTTAGTAAGATAGCATTAATTGTTTCGTAATTAAGACTGTGAACTGTAGTGACCTAACGTAGTAAATAAATAAATATACTACATATTTTCATAATAAAGCAATGTTACGGATTAGACAACAACAAACACCAGTTTTAGTACACGAGACGAAAATTAAAGGCTTAAATGATCAAGAAAATTAAAGTTGTTTATGGCTTAATTTTTGTTGCTTTCATAATCAGTCTGTGTGTACACCTGAATAAAAAATATTATTTGGTTACAAATAATTAGAAAATTAATTCACTAATGAGCTTAATAATATTGTACCCAGTTAATGACAATTGTGACATCAAACACACTCATTATTCCATTAAGAGGATTTCATCCCATTCCAATTTTCATGTGGTTACTTATAATTTAAAAATAATTATTTTTTTTCAATTATTGTATTGTAAAAATTTTAATTTAAAATTTCAGTACAATGTTTCAAAATTACTTTTAATCAGTGTAAACTTTGCGGAAGTAAAATAATGGTTCCTGCAACTCCTTAAAAATGCAAAGCCAAAATGGCACCCACATGTCACTTTCCATTAAAATGTTGGCACTGCACTCCAAAAAGTTTCACATTAAACACTTCAAAAATACAAAAAAATCCTTAATTCTAACTGACTTTTCTATTCTTTCACAATGTCATACATACAACAGCACTTAAAATACGAAACCACAATAAAAAGTATCAAAGTTTCACATTAAAGGTTAGAAATCATTCGTATTTACCCCCATGACCTTTGTTAAGCCAGCAACACAACCCCATCTAGTGATGAATTTGAAAAAGTGACACATTTTAAAGCAAATATAATGTGTAATTAAGGTATTCCATGAGCCAAATGATTACGTAACTCGATATTCTCAATCGAATTGACCCCCCATTAGCCGCTTGCCTGCATTGCCTAAAAGCATTGCAGGGAAGCTTCTCTAGAATCACGCCAACTGATGACTCACAAACCCAACACGAGGTGGAAAATGTTGAGAATTGTTATTTTTAGTTATTTGTCGACAGTCTGGGTCAAAAATAGACCGTTAACTGATAAATTTTTAAGTACACGTAACACCTTGTTAAATCACCGTTTTCTTAATCTTCATTAACCATCACTTTCAACCTGATTAGGCTTAATCTTGATCGATTCGCCTTTTCAATGTAAATAAAGCATCATTCGAAACTGCATTACGTAAAAAGCGACCAAAAAAAATCACTTTAAAAAAAGACATATTCAGGGTACCTTGTTCATGACCAAATTTACACCTGCAGCGGGTAAAAATGTAAACACTTATTTTTTTCTTTTTTCGTTCTTTCAATGTTTGGATTGGCTGATCGAATTTTTCGAGCATGTAGCGTTAAATGCCCGACATAGCTATTCTGTGTCAATCAATACAAAACCAAGGGTTGGAATAATAGCATTTGGGTTTGAAATAAATTGTTTCACAACAAAAAAAATAATCAAATTTAAATTTAAAAAAAAAAAAAAATTATAAAATGTTGAAATAGTATTTAAAGTTGTGACAAGTTGTAAATATCTGAAAAACTTGGATCTGTTAAGGAATGAAGCACTTTAAGGTACACCGCCGAAACGAATCTCGATATTGAATTTCCATCATTATTTTAATTTCCGGTGAATAACAATAAGTGAAATTAACATAAAACAGTGCGTAAAATTTCAGATAAATTTCTTACTGGAGTAGTGTGGGTGATATAAAAAGGTATCATTCGGCAGAATGGACATTTTTCAGCACTGGTTTCGAGTCTTAATTCTCCGTTTCTATTTATTCGTACCCATGACCATGACTTATTTTTTAGAAACTACGCTCCAATTTTTACCTCTGTTTTTTATCACGTACGTGATCTGTTAGTGAGACGTTTTGGCTCGGTTACAATCAAGTGACTGCAGCTTCCAGTTCAGCTGTTCACGAGAAAATGGAGCATTTGGTCGAAAGTGTATCTCAAAATTAACTTCACCTCAACGCTGAGGTAAAATGGTGTTATTTTGGACTAGATAACGAGGTTTTTACTCATTTACATCACCGACCAATATAATAGGCCAAAATCTGATATTATCTTAATACATTCTTGGTCTTAATTCGCCGTAGCTGTACATTTTTCTTACCTTCTGCAATGAAACTACGAAGAACTGATGTTAGCCATGTTTGCTCTGCAATTTTCCCAAGGTGCAGTTGACGCACACAGCGCCATCTGTTAATGTTTTATTAAACTTTCTCTTTTCCCAGTAAAAATTAATTTATGGAAATTAAAAGTTGTATGACAGTTTTTTTTTTCACTTGAAACTACGAAAAGCTATTTTTAAAATAAAGAGTTAAATTTTAAATAACCTTATCTAGCTGATGTAAATTGTTTTTTTACTTTTCGTTGTCTACTTTTTCGAGTTGGCGTTGTAAGAAGTTTGAAAAGAGACATTTTTAATTGGACATAATTAATTTTATTTAAAATTAAAAAAAATTAAAAAAATTACTGCAATTAGAAACGCTGTCATTAATTTTAAATCATATACAGCTTATTTTAAGCAATTTTAAATTAAAAGTCAATTTACATTTCTTCATTTACATAGTTCACCAAACTTTTCCATTACAAGTACCGTTAACAGATCTCCCACCAAACAGAAATAAAATTCAATTTTAAACCGGCAAAGAAAAATTATGATTCACACACAGATCATCAGTATAAATTGCAACAAATTAGTCATCTAATAGACTTCACCCAAAAAAATAATTAAAGTAAATTAAATAATTACCGGAAAAAATGCCACTTACCACTTCATTTTCACCGGTTCCACAAGTCCACTAATAAAAGTAGAAATTCTAAACTTTTCTTCAACTTCAATCCAATCTAGCCATCTCTTAAGCGCACATCACCAAAGATCATCCAGAGGATTAAAAGTTGCATCCGGTGAACTTCACTTGCACATTTAATTCGCAGGTCGTCTCGTCCTTACAGGTAAGCTTCCACGGCAAATACTACAAGCACCAGAGATGTCACGCTCTGACTCTTTTAGCCAGGAAGAGAAGAGAAGAGAAGAGGGACCCGAAAAGGAACTTCTGCCGAGTCCAAGTCACTCGGAGGTGGAAAGGGAATTCCCAGATCCCGTTTAACATAAACATCTGTCTTCTTTTTTCCGTTCTTCAAAACATTTTGTAAATTACTGCTATTAAAGTTAAATTAACCTCATTGTACTAGACAGTTCGCAGTAAGTACTAACCCGTTTTTAAAAACCCTTCTTAACTTAAGTATATCCTTGAGAACAGTATGATCGGAGTTATTGGACCCTAAACTTTGGACTTTCAACTTTTTTTTGTGTCAGTGTTGGATTTTTGCCCAGTGTAAATTAAGCTAAATATAAATGGATACAATAAAAAGACACTTTTCTTGTACTTTTTTTAACCTTTAATTCCTTTTTTTGTTTCTAAAAAAAGAACTAAAATATATATATTTACATTTTTTATTTTAATTACCAATTACCATTTGTAAATAAACAAAGGGATAAAGTAATAATATAAATAACAAAAAAAGCAAAAAATTCAAATGGCATTGTAATGGAATAAATAATTTACTCAATTGCATTCCAGACGAAAATAAAGGAGTGATTACTTGCATTTAAATCCTTTACTCGTTAGCTTACAAAGTAACAAGTTAAATAAACAATAGAAGTGTTCTTTATGAGGTCATTGCTATAGAACCACCGTTAACAAAATGTAGGTTGATTGAGATGCTTTGTTTTTCTTGCGTCGAAGCCAAGATAAAGTACCAATAAAGTCTATGAACTTTTGTCTGTATCGACTGGAAAAAAGCCATTTATATAAAATTGTTATTTTGTTTTAACAATTTTTATTGATTTTAGTGAAGCAAAAGACGTACAGATGCTGCGAGAAACGACTTTCTTTCCATAGACCAGCCATACAAGCCCAAAAATTTTCCTAAGTTGTTTTGTTTAGTAGTTAGTAATCAATCAATCAGAACTTTAGTTACGTAATGTACCGTTTTAAATCTCCGGTGTTAAATGTGTTCAGTTCTTTGGCGACGATTTAAGCTGTTTCTCTGTAATCAATAGTAGATTTAACACTTAGTTAATTTAATATTTCGTTCTGTAATACCTCAGTTAAGTTGCAATAAATCTTTGTCATCTTTCTGGATTGTTAGTAGAGTCTTGAGATTCAACAGCTGTAAAAAAAATTTAAAAAACATTGCATTTAATATTTTTTTTTTTTTACTGGTATTTAATTGATTTACTATTTTAAGATTTGTAAGTACAAAAATCTAACCACAGACAGCAGCACTACATCTTACCTGTGCAAGTCAATAAACCTTTTGCTGTTTTTAAACTTCCAGCAGTTCCTGTCAATTGTCCCATGATTGTATTTTCATTTTTATCCTCTGCAACTGTTTTTAGTTCTAATTCCACACCTTCAACTTCTTTGTGGAATTTAACACCAGACACAAGCACAGATACTAGACTAGGTAACTTAGAAGACGCGTCTTCTTTTTGTTCAATTTTTCCAGCCAAACAACTGCAGAAATGTCGACACATACTTCTGTGCTCTAGTTTTTGCAGCATACTTTTCACTGTGTCATGAATCATGCACTTGTTAGCCGATACCAAAGTGTTATTCACCATCGAGCGCTCAATAAATTCCTCGGGCAACTTAAAACGATCTTCCAACGGTAAATCAATTTGGATAATTGGAATTTCCTCTTCCGGAAATTTGTCCACATTGAGTTTCTTTTCAAACAAGTCGCTATCCTCAAATTTCGTTTCAGTCTGCACAGCCATCTTAGCTTCATCATCTGTTTTCAAACACTGACGAGTAGATACTTCAACAGGCAATTTGAAACAATCTTCAACTGGCAAATCAATTTTAATAACTGGAATTTTGTCTTCCGGTGCTACTTTAACAACTCCGAGCTTCTTTCGAAACGCTTTTCGTCTCCAGAATCTGTTATCACGTTGTGCTTTTATAGGTTTAAAGCCAACACATCTATAAAAAAAAAAAAAATATTATTAAACTGGAAATGTAAAATTCCATTTTAATTTTCCTACTTATTAAAAGGATGAGATGTTATGGTGCTTGTTATTGGCAATGCATTTTCAGAATTATTCTCAGATTTTTCCCAGTCAAACAGATTTGACACTTTTATTTCTCGGGCTGTCAAATAATGTTCGAATAAATTAATAAGCGCCATGTAGTCTGGTTTGTCCGAGCATTTCAATTCCCCTAGATGTTTCAAAAACTGCAGTAAAATCGGCGGTAATTGCTTCACGCATTTTCGTAGAAATTGTCTTTTAATGAGTCCAACCTTTGAAGAATTATTTAATTAATTTCAATGAATTAATATTTTAAAATTAAACTTACCTTGTTTCTATCTTTGACGTTCTGCCATGGTAATTTTCCATCTGTAAATTCAATTAGTGAGAAAAGTAGTGACCAGAGATCATCACGTCTTCCAATTTCCTGCGAAGTAATGAAAAAATTGATCAGCTCAATGTTATTACAAATAATTATTTCATTCAAACTGACTCTTTTACACTGAGCATTAAGTGAGGCATAACGAACAGTTCCTTTAAATTCCAAGCTTTGTTTTCCGTATCTGTCATCGCTTTTATTGATTATAAATTTACGTGCCAATCCAAAATCTAATAGATAAACCTGTTTACAGTCGTGCGCTGATCCACCAATGCAAAAATTTGACTGAAATAATAAAAGTCAAATTATTTTTATTAATTTTTTTCACTAATTACCATGGTAAATAAAATATAATTTCTTCTTACTGGTTTAATATCCCGATGCAAAAAACCTATGTCGTGAATGCTTTTAATAGCTTCGAGCATTTGAAGTCCGAGTCGAATAGTGGTATTTAGAGAAAAAATTGAGTTTTCCTGATTACGTCGCAGTTCATTTAGATTTTTTCCTTGTAATTGCATAACAACATAACAGAATCGTTCGTTTTGTCCAGAGCCGAAATAAGTACAAAAATGTTCTTTTCCTGTTCAGTTTTAAGATAGAAAAATATTATTAATCATTAATCAACCCAAGCAGGAAAAAGAATGTATATAATTACGAAAAAAGTATAATCAACTTCTTACGTATCATAATATAATCCTTTTTCACATTTTTGAATAAAATCATCCAAAAAGAAGTGTGCTATGAAATGGAAGAAGAAAGTAACAGGAGAAAAAAAGATGTGGCTCAAAATAAGGATTTTATGCAAATATTATCCGTCTCATGTAAACTTTGAAATGGAATTTCACTTTACATTTTAAGCAATTGTCTTATAAGACAAATAATACTTTCACGTAATCCTCAGAATTTTATTCCGAGAATTACCTTCAAAGTAAAGATATTAGTGTAAACCTTAGAAATTTTAAAAGTGTTTTTGTACCTTGCAGTCTTTTCAACAATGACGCTTCCATTTTAAGCATCTTCTTAGACCTCATTGCAGCCTCCAACTTGATCGCCACGTTTCTTTTCCCATTCGAACCTTCGTATACTTCTCCAAATCCCCCAGAGCCAATTTTGCGTAGCTGTTGTATTAAGAATAATAATTAGATTAAATTTATTCCAATTCCATTTTAAAACCCAAATACTCACCACTTCCCAATCATCAATTATTTCACCAGGTGTTAATAAATCTTTGCTTGTTGTTTTTGTGGTTTGCTTGGAGGTCTTTGAAGAATTACTGACGCACAAAACTGAAGACATTTTTCTGAGGATGGCTGTATAAATTAAAAATTAATTAATTAATTAATATTTAATTATATAATCAATCTTTACCCGGCTCTTTAATTAGCAAATAAAGTAAAATTGGTAAAAACAACAAAGCGATTAACAACACACATAAAACTACACTAATCATTATTGTTTTCCAGTTCCAACCCAAAGAGAACATCGTGAGTTTATATTAAAATTACAAACGTGTTGCATTTTAACATATGGCACATACAGTCATCGTTATAACATGGACAGTTCGACTTTGTGGGAGGAACTTTTATGTACTTTTGACAATGGATAAGTTTTACATTTAACATATCTGCATATAACGTACCCTAATTTTAGTTACTCCATATTTTTAGCGTGACGTCTTCGAGACCTTCAGGATATGTACCTGTGTCCGTGCTACATAATAAAATTTATTTGCGATGGACTAGCGCCATGGCGCCATGTGACAGTGTGCTCTGTTCTACAGGATATTACGTAAGCCACTTG
>JAQFZP010003450.1:0-10228 GCA_034695745.1 Geophilus truncorum | reverse complement strand
GGTTTATTTCATATGAACTAGTGTAATTGACTTTGTCAATGCAGCTACTGTAATGTCATGCTTTGGATTCAGGGTTACCGGTATGTGGGAATGTCTTTCTGGTAATTTTAAGTGTAAAAAATTAAATGAAAAAAAAAAGTAAAAACATGTTTTTAGCTAAACGTTTGTCCCTATTTTGATTTGATTCTTTTTTTAGTAGATAAGTTTATTAAGTAATTGTACATGTGTAAAACTAGATTTATACTTGATTACTCATGTACCAATATTTAATAAACTTAACTGTTTATGGTAGAGAAAATAATTAATGTATATTCTTGTGGGGTGTATTATAAAGCCTTGGAAAATATTTTGGTTTAAGTGTATTATTTTTGTTTAAAACTAAATTATTGATTGGGGTAATACCAGACATTTATAAATTTACAGTATGGATAAGGAATTAAAATTTTGGAATTTATGCATGACATCATTTATGAATAATTCATTGGTTCAGGTTATCAAATTTTAAAAAACGTTTCTCTCTTGCAGTCAATGAGCCGTCTTATGAACGACAATCAAGTGATTAAAAGATCGGTTTGTATTACGAGATTTTTATAAAGTTTAGTTGGGTCTATTTAATTGTCATTAGGCAGTTGTACATTTCGTATGAAACGAATAACACAAAAATGGATTTACACACTAAGGGGCCCAATCACGTCAGACAAAATTTTGATAGCCTCTTTTGAGGATCCATCATTATCTTTCCAATTTTTGATAATCTTTTTTGGAAATATTTGGTTTTGGGTTTGGGGGCCTATTCTCGTATCGTGAGCCAAAATTCTGCACTTGGTGCAATTTGCCCCTGAATAAATGCAATTACGTTGAGTTCCCACTTATAAGTTAGCGGAAACAGTTTCTACTGCGATTTCGTTGTCACTTATTCCGTCCAACGAAAGATTTTTTCTGTTGAGCCAACAAAAAGGTGACAACTGAAAATTAGAAGCTATTTCAATTTTTATCTTCGAAATGCTTGGATCCGTTTAAAAGTATGATATGACTAGTAGGACCACAAAAATAAAATTTCTGCAATAAAATTTTATCAAGTGGGAACTGAAAACGAAAATCTAATTGAATTTGTGATTGGTTTTTTCCCCCAGAGTTTGCAGCGTAAACCAGCCCTCACAGAATTGAACCATAGATCACTGAATTCAATAAGAGAGAGTTCAAATCCAGAAATTTTTTGTTCGTACTGCAAGACAAATACCTCATATGAAACCTTCAGAAAATGTCAACAGTCAGTAACGAGTTGAAATTAAAATTGTTGTAATGAGATAATAAGTTTGTCGTTCGTAGATGTGAGACTGAGGGACGAGATAACCCAAGATACTACTGTTCTAGCACATGTCAAAGTAAGAAACGCTGCAGTCCATATTATCGCAGGATTCGATGAACAAATCGTGCGTAATGCATACAGTCATGCAGGCATGCGAACAGAGCTCTCAGCTTTATTCACATGCATGTATTACATAACACGATTCGCGAAATTAAGAGTTTTGCATTATGGGAAGGTTTATATGGTGCAACAAATGCACTGTAAATCTAAACAGCTAAAATATCTAAAGTTGAAGCCATTTTCTTGTCATTTGAGCAGTCTTAAACTCTCCTATTTGTTTCAGTGGAAGATTGGTTTAGCATTCATCAAAAGGAGCATACGAAACCCAAGTAACTGGACAAACAAAAAAAAAAGTAAAAATCTAAGTTTTGTCATTATTGAGTGTAGTATATGTACAAAGAGTGTTCCTACAGTTATTGGAATGCGTTAATCTAACCAAATCAAGAAAAAACAGAAAAATTGAGAACATCAATAGTACCGTATACGGGTATGTCTCTTTCAAAATGTAATTACTGTCTTTAAATTTTAAAACAATAAAAAAATAAAGCTAGACGATAAATACCAAAAAATTTGTTTTTAATTATAAAAAACTAACACCAGGGCGCATTTCCAGCAAAATATGGTGCCTCAACAAATGCTAAATTTCAAAGTGTCAAAACATACTTAAGCTCAATTTTAAGTCTGGTTACCGTACGAAATTTGTTGGAATTATCAATTAATAATTGTTATTAAATCATTAAGCATGAAATTCATAAGTTTGAAACCATCAAAAGACACTCCAATTGATATAATCAAGAAGGTTGGCTGTGGGCCTAACTTTGTTGCAAATCGTCTTGAAGCCTTCAAGTTAATGATAAAAGAACAAGTAAAATGTGAATCTGTGTCACATTTCAAGTAGTCAACTTGAAATTAAGCACAACTTTTATATATTTTATTTTGCTACTTAATCATTTGCTATGCTATTTTCAGGGATTGTTATTCTGGTTCAGATTTTGGATTTTATTTTGTGATCATCCAGGTTTGGAAATTGTCTCTTGGGTTTGTAGGAAAAATAATTCTATTGTTGAATAATAAATTTCAGAGTAAATTGTGTTATTTACAGATTAATACAAACTGGCCAATAGCAAGCACCAATGTTGATATTACAATTCACCAACAATTTTTAAAAGGTTATTATTGAATTCCACTAATAAATGTTTATAGTATGCAAAGAAGCTTCTTATTATAGGTTCCCATGAAGATGCAACTCAGTTTTGCTTGAATGAAATTAATCTATTAACATGCACAAGTACACACTTTATAATAACCAAATTCATATTTTATAGCAATAACATGTTATGTTATTTTATCTTAATCTACAGAACAAAATCCAAAGTCATGCATAGAACCAAAAGAGACCTACAAAGAACTGGTATAATAAATTCATCTTATGATCTAAACATGTTACTAACTTATTTTTTCTTCTATTAACCTCCAGATAAAGAAAATTATTCACATGGCATTTGCAGCTTCAATATGTGCAACATTTCACAAATGGCTTCGCACAAAAAAAATCCTCAACAACACAAACCCTGAAATTTACTGGCATACACCAGAAAAATATCTCGATCCTGACTTCAAGCCAAGCATTCTTGAAAAACATCTTGTAAAACAATGGGATGACAACTTAATCCCACTTCTTGACATTAGTTTAGACAACCTTCACCAGGTTCAATGGCTTTTACAGTTACTGTATAAAGAAAACCCCATACAATCTGAGAAAGAGGAAACCATTTTGCCATTATATGTTTCAAAGATTGAAAATCTGCTAAGAAAAAACATTCAGGAATTTCAAATGCAAATAGCTGATGCTGATGAAGTAAGAGCTGGCAAATTTTCATATGGATTGTTAGAAAGGTTTAAAAGTTGTAATTTTGCTGTTTTTTAACATTATTAAATTAAACTAATATTTTAGGATTAATATCAAAGAGAGGCAGAATGTAACGTGTGAAGTTTCAGATTCAGATTTTAGCCAACAATGTTGTTGTTGTATGGCTTCTAAATGTTGGTTTTTGCCTACATTGAAAAAATGCAGGATGTGTTTGGTTGAAGGATGCGACAAACCAAAACAATATTGTAGTGTTGCTTGTCAATGTAAGTTGTGAGTTTTATTAACCGTGATTTGAAATCTGTTAATCGAGTTGATTTTTTTGTTTTTGTAGTGGAACATTGGTTTATTGAGCATTGTAAAGAACATAAAGAAATAAAATTACAACAATCAAATAAGAAAACGATGAATTGTTGTAAATATTAATGTTATCGTAAACAAAATTAAAAAAAATTGAATAAAGAAAAGTAATTGTTTTATTTCAGGATGTCATATTTCAAGTTTAGAAAATCTAATAAGTTTAATATAAAAATATCATAGCAACCAGAATTCTTTTTGAATCAGTTTGAAAATTTTCGGTATTATAAAAATTATTAACAACTACAAGATTCTAAAGTTTAGCAACATTTTAAGAAAAATTCTAATTGCTATAATTTTTTGAAAAAAATTATTTTATTATTGGTTTGTTTTTTTGTGCCAACCATACACCCATACAAGCAACGACGGAAATAATTGAATACCAGTAACACTACTAGTGAACAACCACCACGCACAACCAAGCAACCTAAAAGCAACATTGATCAGGAAATAACCAAACAACCAAGCAACGAAGTAACGCCAACGAAACTGCAAGTAAAGAAAAAGAAATAACACTAACTAAACTGCAATCAACGAAAAAAACCAAAGCACCTAAACCGACATCCCCAGCAATCAAAGCCCGGACAACGAGGAACTGCTGGGTGTGGCACCACCATCTAATCTCAGAATAACGAACTAAACAATAACAAGCAACCTCAGAATAACAACCAAGCAACAAAGAGAACAAAATACCACTAACCAGAGAGTGTGAGTGTGGGAGGATGTGTGTGGGCGAGGAGGGAGAGGTAAGGGTGTGGGTGAGGACGAGGATGAAACGGGGGGAACCTAGCAAAAAGCCTGTGTAGCACAAGTTGCTTGCTAGTATCCAATAATTATACGTTCTAAATCTGTTTATAGTTTTTAATTTTTCTTTCACTACCTAACTCTAGAGATATTTCAAATTAAATAACGCTCCCATATTCGGACATAGTAATGTCTGGTCAGTTTCGATACCCGGCCAAAAGTCTGGGACCCAAACCCAACTAATTATTACCTATGCAAAAATAGGCAGAAATAGCTTCGGCCATATAATTTCCATGTGTATTCTTTTTCTAAAAGTAATTGAATAATTTTGAATTTTTTGCTGCAGTTGATTTAAGAATTGTGTTGGCTTATGGGAGAGGATTTGATCACTTAGTTAGAGTTGAACATTTGATTTCACGACATAAATAATCCACGTCTTGTACCTACGGCTATATACATTTATTCCAACTATAAAAGTAAACACTTGGAACCAACAGGAAATGCGGGTTCCATCGTCATATGATACTTCATTACTTCCAAAAGATATAATAAACACCAATGAGAAACTTCTCATATTCCAATAAAAGTTAAAGAATACAAATTCAAACACTTAAATAATACACAACTTAAATACTTCAATAATCAATATAAATCCAATACAGTATAATTAAATGAATAAATACACAAATATTATAAAAATACGCTGTTTAAAAATTTCTCATTCAACAAATTGTAATAGAAGTGTACGTGCCAAGTTTGGCCACATTTAGACGTAAAATGAATGAGTTTTTAGGCAGACACACAAACCCAACAGAAATTCAATATAGAAATTCAATATTTCTATTAAGAAATATATATATAGATTATATAACAATATTTTTTTCTAGAAAATATGGCATGTTTTTTATAGTTTTGTTTTTCTGCTGCGAGTATACCTGCAGATGTGCATCTGGCATTACGGAATTGAAGTTAAATAACTTTAAGTTTTAAAAATGTTATGTGTCACCAGCCAATCATCATCTGACAATACTGAAACAATAAATCATCGGATAAAAGAGTATATAAAGACTTGAATTCCACGTACAGTTATACAAGTATTGCAACGACTACTTGAAGAGTTCAGCAATTAAACTGTGAGTAGTAAGGGATAATAAGCTAAATGGAATTTTTTTTAAATAATATCTTTCTTTTTGCAATAATTAAATTAAAATTTAAGCTGGGTTTAACCATAGACACTTTGCAATTTTCCATTTTGCTACTAGTATGGAAACCAAAAAAACGAAACAACATTTCATTGAGCCTTTTAAGTCTGGTCAAGGAATGAGTAAAGCAGGGATGTGAATTGAAATAAGTTTTTATACCAATACCAATACCAAATACCTCAGTTTTATAAAAATAAATACCAATACATTAAAATGCAAAATTTCGATAATGATATAAAAATAATGATATTTTTTTCAATAATGATTGATACCAATACCACCACCCATCCCTAATTTAGTACCGGTAATTACACACTACACTATACACATATAAGTTTAGAGGTTGCCATGTTTGCAGTTATGACTTAGTTTGTAAATGATAACTAATTTAAATGTTAAAACAATGATCCCAATTTTCTAATGATATGGTATTAAAATTTTAATGAATACCAATACCAATACCAATACCAATACCAATACCAATACCAATACCAATACCAATACCAATACCAATACTGTACTTGAAAATGCAAATTTTTTATACTAATAACGATACCAATACTCTAACAATAACGATATTGTTTCAATACCAATACCGATACACATTCGTGGAGTAAAGTGCAGGTATAAATTGACAAAAGATCAGATAATTGCGATCGCGATCAGACTGCCTGCAACAAAAATTTAAGCAGTGCGCTTGCGCACAACTGAAAATGCAAATGGTCATCCGTTTAGTTAGATTGACGACGTGAAAATAATGAAAAATTTAAAAATAAAGCACATTAAGCCACGAATGACTTGAATTTGCGATTGTTGTGTTAGATTTTATGATGAATGACAAGAAAAGAATGGTGCTAATAAATTTGGTTATTAGACCCAATTCATTGTCTTTCCAAGTACCGGTAGGGGGTGAACTTCAAATTGTAGCGGTTTCGTCACAGAATAATATTATTCTGTCGTTTCGTGACTTCCCTGTTAGTAAATTGCAAGTGAGTATGCGTCTTATGGAACCAATAGGGCGTATTGGTTTGGTTACCGTATCTTTTTTCTTTTTTCACCACTTAATCATTTTCTATGTCACATTTGATGAAATTTTGGGATTAAATCTGGGCTTCGTAACTTTAAGATGTAAGAGCTAGGTAAAATTTTTTTTTTCTCAATTCCAGCACACAAAATCCTTTCTCAACAGCATTTATAGCTATTTTGGCTTGCCGATCACGTGATGGCTGACGTCATAACTGAGCTGACGTCATCCTTGCATATGGGCAAAAAAAACATTTTGAGCTTCCCTACAAGCCTAACAAAGTGGATGTCAATATCTACAATAGTTTTAACTGAATACAATTTTAAAATTGTCTATTTCATCTGTAATCAACCTGCATTATTACTTGACCATATTAGTATTACCAGATTGTGTAGAAATTTGTTATTGTAAAGTTTTATAGAATTTTTGCAGTCATTTAATATGTTGAGCTTTGTTAGGAAGCATTTGTAAATTACGGTACGTCACTCTAGAGGAGGGAGGAAGTTTGTTTAAGGCGTGATCCCTAGTGACGGAAGGGGGGGGAAGGGGTAATCACTTTAGTGGACAAGTGATGTCACTCTCTGTAAATTATCAAATTTCCTTTTGGGAGAAGCTAAAAATGAAAAAAAAACTTTCTTCCAAAAATAATAATACTTAAAATTGCTTAAATATCATTTTTGTATTTAACACAAGATTTTGTTATTTTTTTAAAATTTTTTTAGAAATGTGACATGACAAAGGGGAGAGATAGAGGTTGGAAAGTGAGTGACAGCACCGTGACAGGAGAAAGGGGCATCTAAAAAACGTCATTTTTTGTATGACGTAATATACGAATGATCCATTACGTCTTGTGACAGATCATGTAAGGCCAAAATAACCACTAGAGATTTTAACCAAAATTCAATCACTCATTCACTTTCCCAGTTTGGATGATTTTTGTTATGAAGGAATTTGGTTTGAGGTTTCTTAAAATGTCGAGGATGGAGGAAGGGCAATATTACGCTTTGCATATCGATAAATCCATCCCTGTAAGGCAATATAATGCACAGTAAGTCTTTTTTCAGTAAGTTAAGTTTTTATCAATTTAGCTAAAAAGATAATACTTATGCTAGATCACATCAAATTTTTCTGTAGATTTTTTAATTAATTTATTAATTAATTAATTTATTTTTTAGAAGACACCATGAAAATCATTTTGGTTATTTTTCTGCTTGTAAATTCCGGTGGAAATTTTGTATCAGCTAATGTATAGTATATTGCACACAATGATATTATGGTTTTAAAAGTTTTATATTAATGTGAAAATTTTTAAATAGATGGGTTTGTTTATTATTTGCACTTGTTTAAACTGATTTAAATTGACATTTTATCAGTTAAATCGAGAAAAATCACAAGTTTTATCTAAGCAAACTATTTACATTGACATGTTCGAAAAATAAACAAACTATTCGCCTAAATTTTAATTTATTTTTTTTTTAATTTAAATTTTTTTTATTTTGCGTTTTCTGTGTCAAATAGTGAATTTAGATGTTGTTTAAACTTTTAAAATCAAGTAGTTGTATATACGAAAGCTGTAAGTTATGTTTCTAGTAAAACTGGTTGCTTTAAATAGGGTTGCAGTAAGAAAGATGTGACTAAAGCAGTTGAAGAGGTTGCTCAATGGCTTATATTCAGTGGGGTACGGTAAATATATAGGAGAGGTTGGACGGTTGGCAATCTGAATTTTTAAAAAATTTAAATACTACTTTTCCAAATAAAAATGTTGGTGATATGACCAAATTATGCATGGTAAAATAGCATTTTTAAAAACTGAAAAAATTAATCAGTTTTTGGTGTAAACAATAGCTGCATTCAAGGTTATTCGTTTTTGCCATTTATGCTGCTTTTGGTGTTTTTTTTCTCTAAATGTATCAGGTGACTAATGAGTAATGACCAATGATGTTTGTTTGAGTGATCAAAAGATTCTCTGAATGACCACTGTTTAAAGTCTGTATGAGTGACCAATGTTAAAGGGTTGTATGATGACCAAGAGTATCTGAATGATCAGTGTACATTGATCGATTTGAGTGATCAAAAATCTATGTCTGAATGAAGAATGCTTGCAGCTGTGTTTAAATGACCAAGAGTCTGTTTAAGTAACTTATGTCTACTGTACATGTCTGTTTAAATTAAAAAAAAATTGACTTAAATGGAATAAATACTATAGATAAAAAAAATTTCCAGAAAAATTTACTTGAAGATCCATTAAATTAAATCAATAATTGAACTGGTTTATATAATGAAATATTACAATTTCATTACGGTCTAAACAAGTTTTCTAAATTATTTTGACATTTCAAATTATATACCAACCAGCCTAGCTTTTATCTACATTCGATAATTTAAATTTACTTTATATTTACTGCACATTGCTATTTCTTTTAGAACACTTGTAATCAAATATTGGTACAAGATTCCCGTATCTTTGGTGAATGCATGGCTTCCCTATTTGGCAAGGAAAGTTCAACTCCAAACGGGTACCGGTATCTTACTGTATGTAAAAAACTAATAACTTTGATTTGAAAATACAGGAGGGTGGCGAATGCAGAATCGACAAAATCACGACCTCACTGACATCTCGATTTCCAAATTGTTTAAATACTTTCAAACATGTAAATTGCATATTTCTTTTATAAGCCCAGTAGCTGCATTCAATTTCAAAAAAAAATAAGTGACTTAAATAACTTGGTTGTGTGAAGTGATGCCACAGGCAATAATCTGGCAAAAATTAACATGTCGGGTTAATGACATGTATCAATCAGAAAAAATGAATTATGTATCACTATAACTAAATTCCACTAATATGCTTTCATGTATATATTGTATACAAACTAAATGTTGCACAATACGTGCCCAAACATTAGAAAAATTCTTGCACAAAACTTGTTTTCAGCTGTGTAACTTAAAGTGGTGAGTAGACAGCCATATCTTAGTTCAACTGAAGTAGATAAGACACGTTAAACTGAGCACGTTCAGAATGCACTACTTACGGTAACTTTAAAGTTAAATGAGGCTGCTTACCTACCACTTTACATTTACTGCCTTTTTCATTTTTTCTGAAGTACCTAATATTGTCAGACTCAGACTTTAACAATACGGTAAAGGAGGTAGAGATGTTTCAGAAGAAAATGTAAAATTTTTCACCGATTTAAGTCAGTTAATTTTTTTAATTAAGAAAGGTAGGATGATTTATCGTCAATCAAGTTGTTATGCTAGAAACAATTCGCGAAAATCCAAAACTTTGCTACGCAAATGGTGCAAATTTACGTTTGTCTCCTCATTTGTGGATTGTGGAGCCAGTATTTACTCGTTGCATCAAAATGGCCAATCTCAAACTACAAATATTTTAGAAGCATGGCATCGCAGATTTTATGCTCTAGTCGGTGCAAAGCATGTTGGGATTGCAATTAAAAACGAGCAAACTATGTAAAAAGCCTTCAGATTTAGCTCGTGAAAGGAAAATTAGTGAGTTAATGGAAAATCGGCGAAATATAAATGTTTTAGATTACGGTACCTCGGATGAATCGCAGATGCTTTAAAGAAATAGTTATTACATAATTAATTAAATAAATAAATAAATAAATAAATAAATAAATAAATAAATACATACATAAATGAATGAATAA
>JAQFZP010003449.1:0-10231 GCA_034695745.1 Geophilus truncorum | reverse complement strand
CAAGGAGTTTAAAAGATATCGCATGCATAGATCCAGCTCTGATAGATTAGTAGATGTGAGCAAAAAATGAAAAAGTGTACTGTTTGTGGCTGTTGTTCTGAAATTTAAAAAAAAATTATATTGAGTTTTTTCCTTTTTGATGTTGTTAGATGAAAGAAATGTTACTTCTGATTCCAAAATTTCTGAACTACTGATTGCAGAAAGTAGAAGAAGAATTGAAATTAATTTGTCTATGGTTGAGGATAAAAGGAAATCTTTAAAGTGGTTTTACACTTGGTAAGTTTCAAGATGTTATTATCCTTTGTTTAGTGTGATTTAGTTACTTGGCTGTAAGTAATGTATTTTAGTTAAAAGTGTTGAACTAAATAATTTTTTCTTTAAAAACACTTACAGCAAATACATTTTAAATTTTAAATTTTTAAAATTGCACTACGGTATGTGTTTTTTATAATTTATTTTAGATTGTACGCAATAGATGGCGCCCCTTTACTAGATGATACTAATCTAACCTAATCTATCAGAGATTAGCCTATACTTGCAATATCTTTTAAACTCCGTGTACAATAAGAATATCTTTTGTTGAACAAGAAGTCAGATTCAATCAAATCACCGCCACGTCCACGTCCACGTGAAAGTCTGCATCAAAGCATCCAAACATAACAGCGCTTTATATAAAGCTCTCGTGCAATGAAAACAAGCAAACTATTTTTCTGCAATTTTAAGGGACAAAATTTTTAATTTTATTTTAACTAGCTTTTCTACTATAAACAGAAGAGATTTGAACAGTTAAAAAATTGGTTTAAAAATGACCAATTGGGCTCTTTTTCATTTTTTGGTCATATCTACTAATCTATCAGATCAGAGCTGGACCTATGCATGTGATATTGTTTAAACTTCATGCACCAAGATCTAGCTTTTTTACTATAAACAGAAGAGATTTGAGAAAGTTGAAAAATTTGCTCCCAGATGTTCAAATGGTAAGGCTATATACACTTACCATTTGGTTTCATTTTTGGCTCATATTTACTAATCTATCAGAGCTGGACCTATGCATGCGATATCTTTTAAACACCTTGCACCAAGATCTAGATTTTATACTATAAACAGAGGTGATTTGAGAATGTAAAAAAATTGGCTCAGAAATTACCAAATGGTAAGGCTATACACTTACTTAGTTTTCTCAATTTTTTTGTCATCTTGAAATGACTTTTCTTATACCTTGAAATGACCTTCAGATGACAAAAAAATTTAGAAAACTATAAGAGGTACCAATAATTTCTATACTCTTACACTGCTCAAAATAGAATTAAATTTGATACTATATTGAATTCAAACTGTAGTGTGCATTGTGTTTTGAGTACAGTTTACATTTAGCGTGAATTAGTCAAAAGTTTTGACTAATTCACGCTAAATGTAAACCGTACAAACACCTAAAATACAATAGCCAAATAAAAGCTTTTGTAGTAAAATTGACAACAAAATTAGTAATTGACTTAATTGTTTTGTGCGATTATCATCAAATTGCAAAATAAACTTTTTTTTTAAAGTTCGTCATATTTTAGATATTAGTTACTGTTACTACTAATAAAAAATTTCCACCGAATTTCACGAAAAATTACGAAAATTCGATTTCCCATAATTTTGGTTCTGAAAACACCAAAAACTGTAAAAGTGAAAAATATCGAGTTTTCCTTTTAATTCTATTTTTATCTTATTTATTGAGCCGATCCCAGATATACTGCAATACCGGGTCGACTCCGCAGGGCTAGGAGCAAGCTCCGGAACTCCGCCGTTTCCAAAAATCAACAAGACATCACAGGTTCCAGTGGAACCGGATCAGACGTCACGCTGATCAGAACATTTACTATACTTTGATCTTAGCCAAAAGGCCGAGAAGCGATAACAACTTAAATTTTTTCAAACGACCGGTTTTGCAAAATGCGTTTTAGCGGTTCGGTGCGTAAAACCTTTAGAACTCAGTTTTAATTTGAAAACTGTTTAAATAACACCGGAAATTAATAGTTGGGTTTAGTTACAATGAAATTGACTTGTTAAGTGAAAGTGAAAAAATTTACGTGGATTAAAGAGATTAGAAAAGGATTAAAGAGTTTGTGGAGGTTGAAGTGGCTGTGTTTAAAGACAGCGACGACTATCGGCGATAAGCGGAACTATTATCGTAATAATTGCGGTTTGACGGGAAAATTAATTTCTAAATTATTTTCTATCAACATTTACTGTTTTGAAATTGCTTTTTGAGTTAATGGCAATTTTCAACCAATTATATTATTTTTTTCAGTTCCTTTTACAATTTTCCAAATTTTTTTTGTTTTCGGTTGATCGAAAATGCCGAAAAATGACCGATAAATGAATATTTTGTTCTAATTGGCAGGAAAATAAGTGAATTTCAATAAAAATTGTCATTTTTACCATAATTTTTAAAATTTAATATTTTTGTAATTTTTACTCTTTAATTCAAAATCCATCAATTTCCGATCAATTTTCAATTAAAATCCATCACGTTTAACCATTTCACACCAAATTTGATCCAAATTTTATCATTTTTTAGTAATTTTTCATGTAAAAATGTCCATTTTCCCATTTATTCCATTCAAATTTCAACATTTCTGACCAATTTCAAACCAAACCCAGATCAAACCCAGATCGGACTGCCCGAACAGAACCCGATCAGTTTGATGATGTGCGGGTGATCGAATTGTTACATAATATCTGAAATGTTACTGTAATAGATCATTTATTCATTTGAGAATTTTCGTTTTGCCACGAGAAAAAACGTAAAATATTTTTTTGTTATCGATTATTTAAGTCTGGACTTATTTTGATTTTAAGTTTTTTTGTTTAAAATTTTACTGAAATTTTTGCCAGACTTAAATAATCGATGAAAACATTTTATTACCTATTCTTTTAAAAACGTAAACAAATTTTTCCAATAAAATTTCAAGATTTTAGTAGGAAGTGAAATTGTTTAGAACTATTCTTACAAGTTTCTTCGAGGAACTTTCGCCCATTGATTGTTCGCTTTTGATCTTACACGTTTTAACTGCTACAGCTACGACTTGATTATCCTGAAAAAAAGATTAAAATATATATAAAATTTTAATTTTTTTAGGGAATTTTTTTAATTTTTTTTTTTACTTTGCATCTATATTTTTTTTTGTAAACATCTCCAAACTGGCCTTCGCCGATGATTTATCCCAATTCTAATCGATTACGAAAACCAATTTGTAATCTTTGGCTATAAAATAAAGAAAAAAAAAAAAAAAAAAGAATAAAAATTTATTAAAATTTCACAAATTTCACGTTTGCCATTTTTAGTCACAATTTTGAATCTAAGTACAGTATTTCGAATCCAAAATGGGAATCAGGTTCAACTGTTTCAATTTAATGCGTAGTTTTTCAAAAAATGTTTGCTGCCGAATCAACTAGTTCTTCAATTCCTAAAAACAAAAAAAATATTTTCATCAGTAAAATTCCATTTTTTCGTCACGTAATCAAAAGTGCAACAAACTTTTGACGTCCGGCAAACATTTGGCCGCCGCCACTTGCCTAAAGTGCGTGTCGATGCGCAAAATTGAGCCAACACTACAACTCGTCCTTCATCTTCTGTCACTCGTGCTATCCTTCTTGACAAGCACTCCGTTCAGTTTGGCGTTTGGACATGTCCACTTTAACCATGAACACCAGAGGATTCACTCCGAGACCCGGATGTTTGCCGAGAAGTTCGTTCCTCATCACTTGTATCCGAATAAAGTCCTGCGAATTGTTTTCCATGAGTTGAAACAGAAGTGTGTAACATTCACTTCTCCATTTCCTGCAGCCCGTTGTGGTAATCCTGGAATTCTTGTAAGTCGCTATAACGAGGTGACAAATAATGTTGTTGCATTTATTCAAAAAACTAGCTGATGACGTTTTACCAACACTTTTGCGTTTTGTCGCAACGACGAAATTTTCGTCTCCCGTTTTAGTTTCGAGTTGATTCTGCGTTTGCTTTAGCTTGAATTTCGGACAAAATATGCTTCAAAAGATAAAAAAAAATAAAAAATAAATTAAATGCAAAATTACTTTTTTATTTTTAAATTTACTTTGTATCTTTAGATTTGCGTTTTCATTTCGATCGCATTTCCCATTAAACACGGTGGTTTGAGAGACAGCCGGGCTTTGACGTCCTTCAGCCACTGTTCGATCTTCAATCGATCATCGTTGAAATCGTTTGAAACGAGCGAGTGCGGTTTGAAGTTTGCTCATGGACTGACTCAATTAAAGCGCAAAAGCGTCCTATCCTCGATGAAGACCAGTAATATCTTTGCGAAGTTCTCACTGTTCGTTCACGAAGATCGTATTCGATCGGAGCACGAGCTCTCGCCTCGGATACGGCATGGAGCATTTGTTGACTTTCGGAAATCCGACACGAAAGATCCTGGACGACAAAAAAAATAAATGAATCCAAAAAAATAAAAAAAAATTTTAAAGATTTTGTTAAAATACTAAACCTTTAAATTTTCCAATCGAGACTTTAAAATCGGAATTAACATAACAATCAAAAAGTCAATTCAGCGTCTAAAATATTTTACTTTTAAAACACTCAAATACAAAAATAAATCACCAAAAACAACTTTTTATTTTTTCAATGCTGACAAAAACTTACAAATAATATTCAGATTACACATTCAACATCCAAATTCAAATCTTTCACATAATTCCTAATCTCTTCTATTTTATTACGACTAATCCCGCTGCAAAATGCCAACCACAATCTCTTCAATGGATTTTCCAACATCAACAACTGCATAATCGCATCACCATTCAACAAATCGCAACGGTCAAAACGAACTTCCGTCAACTCCAACATCGGATTCACCAACAACAAATCGCAAATCACTCGATCCGAAAGCTCTGGAAATTGCTGAATCGACAACTTCTTCAACTGACGACAATTTTTAAGCAAAAGTCGAAAATATTTCAGCGGAAAATTTATTCCCAGTTTCAACAACAAATCAACATTTTGCAAATGTTTAAATGGTACGTGATCGCTCGATTTATCGACGAATTTGCCAACGAGCGATTCGGGATCGTCAACTGCCACCGACAATTCTTCTATAAAAGGACAAAAATGGCCGATTACCTCGATCAAATCGACAGAAATTGAACACAAACTCAATGAAATTAAATTTCGGTTATAAAATTGAACGAGCGCCGCCGTGTGGTCGCTCGCGACTCCGTAAACTTTGTAATTATTCAAACAAACTCTGCGAAGATTCGGAAACTTAACTCGGATTTGTGTCATTAACATAGGTGTGATTTTACTAAACATACTATGTCCTAAAGCTTCTATCCCGTAAGAAAAAGAAGCGGGTTTAAGTGACATCAGTTCCAGAACTCGACTCCATGATCGGTATTTTACTTCTTTGAGTAAAGGAAAGTTGTCCAGTGCAAATATTACGCCTTTTGGAGAGATAAGACCGCCAAGCAGATTGAGTTTTGTTATTTTCGATGTTTTCCCTCGACTTAAAGCTGCAATTCCCTCGTCTGTTATTTTGGAGCATAAAGTGAGGTTAAGTTCCTGCAATAGAGGGCAGTGTTGGGCAATGATGGCCATCATTTGATCGGTGCATTTGGTGAAGCTCAGATCTAAATTCAGGATTTGCGGCACTGCACAAATCAGGCTTTCAAAGATTGGAATCGCGATCCATTCCGGTTGATCGTAATGTTCAATTAGCGACAACTGTTTGAGATTCTATTAAAGAGTTTTAAAAGTTTTAAGAGTTTTAAGAGTTTTTAAAATTTAAGTCGGGATTTTTACTTTGCATTTTTCAGCAATTTCTCTCACGACCTCTTCTGGCGGAATTGAGAAATGATCTAGATGTTGCAATTTCGTTGTGGCGACGTTAATGAATGCTCTGCTCACACGATGATTTTTGTCAAAGTTGGGGGAAGGACGAGACGATAATTTCCTCCACATCCGAGTATACATCTCTTCGAGCAAAGTTACAGCTGAAACAAAATCAAAACGTCAATGAAAAAAATTGTGTAAATGCGTCAGATTTTTGATGTAACTCACGTACTGTTGATAAAGCATCGTCTCTAAAATTATGAACGTGTTTCAAGGCCACATTAATGCATTGATCGCGCAAAGTTGGAACGGACTTTTTCAACGGCATCGTGGCATCTACGAGCTTCGAAATTCACTCGCCACCGCCAGATGTCGCCACTCGTCGCACCACAAAGAGTTTGTATTTTATTTTAGATTTTAATATTAATTGAATCAATCGATAATCTTTTAGTTTTTTACTTAAGCGATTTTAAACACGTAATTTCCACGTTTTATATGTTTTTAGTAGTGAGCGGAATGGAAAGTTTACGATTGTTTTTGTAATTTGCCACCAGGGGGTCGCCGATCGGATTATAAAAAAATATTTTTGATTTTAAATTTCTTTATAAGTTGATTCTGAAATTATTATTGGTAATTTCTACAATTGTAAAGACATATTTTTTAATTTTTATAACTTTCTAAGGTCCAGTTTGTGTCGCCATCTGTCGGCCGCGAGATAAAATTCGCACTCGAGACATTCAAATTCAAAATGCCGGGGAAGAAATCCGCGAGTAGTTTGCGTGATATCTGCTTGGACAACATCATAAACAACGATCGCACCCTCACGGACGAGGATTTAGCTGTTCTTCGTAAGACTCATTAATTTTCATACATTTTAAAACAAATTTTTATTGACAATTCTACTCCAAATTCAGCTTCAACGTTACTTAATGATTTGAGTGCCCGGATGTGGAAGAACCGATTGTGCATTTGCGATACCATTTTTGAAGAAAATTTTGCCAAATGTCACGATGTCGGCATCCCTAGCTGCTCATACAATGGAGATCGCGAGGTGAAAAGCGTATTCATCAATCGAGGGGTAGAAAAATTACATCATTTAAACTGTTTCTCAATTCCACTACCAGACGTCGTGGAAAAAATTCGACTAAACTGCAAAGTAAAAATTACTGTTCACACATCAATTTTGAATTATGAGTTATTTCTTGATTTTTTTTTCTAGAATCTCTACCAACTTTCTCTTTATGAAACTTCCAATCATCTCTTCACGCCACCATTGATGGAAACAATTATTTACGCAATCCCAAACATCCGGATCTTGGATTTCGAAAACACCATTTGCTCCGACCAGATGCTGGCCATTATTGCCAAACACTGCCCTCAATTGCGCCAACTTTACCTCTCTGGCTGCAAACACATCACAATCGACGGTTTAATGTCATTGAGCCGAGAAAACTCATCGAAAATTACCAAACTCAGCTTGACCGAAACAAAAGTAACACCGGAAGACTGTTTGGTCGTATTGGACAGTTTCCCTGTCTTGACAGAACTGATCTATGATTCGTGGGTTCTAATCCTGAACGTGACGCGAACCAAACCAGATTTCGTCGCTCCCAACATCAAAACGATAACGATGAACAAGTGGAATGCAGTTGCGTTACGCCAAATGCAAATTTTTCTTCCAAATCTTTGCAGAATTACTTTGACTGATAACATAAGTGACCTTCAAATGTTGTCGAATGACGACATTGTTGACATGTTGCGATTCTACAACCAAAAATTAATCTCGCTTAGTTTGGGTCGGATTTCGGCCAAAGTCATCGACGTCATCGGTTATTTTTGTCCTTTTCTCGAGAACCTGGCGGTGACAATTGATAATTCAAGACCTGCTACAGGGAAAGTCGTAGAGAAACTGCCCGATCACGTGTCGTTTAAATATTTGCGATTCTTTGGGTTGATTTTAGATAAAAGCGTTAAGTTTGAATATAAATATTTCCGGTCCTTGTTTGAGAATTGTAATCGTTTGGAGATATTCTATTTAAATACTTATGGCAAGATTAATGATAAAATTGTTTGCGATTTGTTGAATCCACTTCCGGAGTTGAAAGAAGTGAGGTTTTTTCATTGTCCTTTTCTCACAGGCGATGCGATCTTGGAGTTGTTGGCGTTGGATAATCCGTTGAAAATTGTGAACTTGACGTCGTGCATTGGAATTAGTGAGATAAAAAAACGTGAGATTATAAGATATGTGAAGGATCATAATTTGGATGTTTGTGTGTTTTTTAATCATTTGGATTAAATTGGTTTTTTGTAAGCAATGATAAGAAATAAAATTAATATAAGTTCAAGTTGAGCAGTGAGGATTCTGTCAATTTTTTAAAATATTTTGTCTGTAAAATTGATGATTACTTGTTATAATCCATATTTTTAGTGCCATTGGTTGGCTTTGCTGCGTTCTCTGCAACTTTTTTAAAATTAATTTTTGTTTACTTTTTGTTTTATTTACAGTTTTTATCTTGTTTACAGATGCCATTGCAATTGTCCTTAACTACTTTTTTTTCATGTAATTTTGTGATGCAACTCATTCTAAGAAACACTGGTAAACTATTTTTACCCATAATGCCAAAAGCGCACGAAATGCAAATAAACAAGAATTTAAGCTTTCAGCGTTAATAAATGTTTAGATTCACAACAGGTCGCTATTTACTTAAAAATACAATTGGTTTAAAATGTGACAATATTAAAAAAAAATTATGAACAAATTAAATTAAATAATAAATTTATTTAATTAAATTAAACTTTTGTATTAGTTTTTCACTTGTTTCTCGCTGGTTTTGCTGTTTTGCAGGTCGGTAGTTGTAAGTTTGAAGTTTAGTCACACAATTCGTCACCAGGCAATCGATGCTAAATTCAGTTTTTTAATTTTGTACATTATTAATTCAATCAGGAAGCTTTTAGTGCCTAATTTAATCAATTATTATAAAACAATATTTTCTAGTTTTTATAAATTTTTAGTTCCAGTTTTATAATTTTTTACCAGGCGTCGCCGACCAGATTATAATAAATATTTATAATTTGAAATTTCAAATTATTATTATTATTTGTAATTTGGACAACTGTAAAGGCATATTTTTAAATTTTTGTAATTTTCTAACGTGCATTTTGTGCTGTCATGTATTGACCGCGGGAAAATTATAAAATAAGCTCAAAAGGATGTAGTTGCTCTTCGTAAGTTATAATGACCTTGATCATTATTTTAAAGGCTTATAATCACTTTCTTATTTGTAATTTCTACAATTCTAAAGACATATTTGTAAATTTTTATTTGGGTTTTGCCCTTGTTTCAAATGCGATCTGATCATGGAGTTGTTGATGTTGGATAATTCGTTGAAGGTTGTGGACTTTAGGTCGTGCATTGGAATTAGAGATAAAAAAAAAGTGAGATTAAAAGATATGTAAATAGGCAGGTGCAGCAGGTGCATTACACCTGGGCCCGGGGCCCCAAACGTCTCCATCAAATCGGGTTAAAGCATTTGTATTCGGAAACTGAACTTCTACTAGAACTGCGTGAAGACAAGCTGACCTTCGAAGAATTTCGTAATCGAGATCTGGATGTGGACTTGGAGTGGAATTTATTAAAATTTCTGTTCACGGTACCAAAAATATTGATACGGTAACTTTCGAGCACCTCCTTAACGCCGCGCTTGGTAGGGGCTCCGAAGGTGCCCGCCGCACCTACTGGCCTGAAATTTATTGTTACGCCACTGTTCGAAACCGTATTTTTCTTCGCACCACCAGACATATTCGCCTTACTGACTGCAGTCATTGGTGGGAAAACCTTAAAAATAAAAAATAAATAACATAAATCCTTCTTCTTTTTTTTTTTAACTTTTTTATTTTTCAAAATTATACTTTTGGCGGAAACGAGGTAGGTTGCCTCGGCGGACTAGGTGGTGTTGCCACTCATCACGGTGGTCACTGTACCAGTTCTTATAGTGGGCGCTTGTCCTCCGGTAGAAGCTATAATTGGGTTTTGTTGCGGTTGCTTAATGATCAGATCCTCAGGTTCTGAATCCGGTGTACTATCGACCAAATTTTTCTCACCAAAAACCTTGGAATCCGATTTACTAAGAGACAACGCTTTAATAGCTTAGCCGCCGACATTGGAATTTTCATGGAAAATTTATTCTGCACCAATATCAGCAAATCGTTCAAATATTCCTCTGGATTCGGTTCAAACTCGTTACAACGTGTAGGGTGACATCCTAAAGTGCTGAATAACGATTCTAGAAAAGATAAAACAAAAAAATTTTTCATGTTTACTACTTTAACTTCATTACTTTACACATTCCAGTTCACTTTTGTACTGAAACATCGTCACAGTAA
>JAQFZP010003448.1:0-10233 GCA_034695745.1 Geophilus truncorum | reverse complement strand
CACACTATTGTTGATACCTAGTGATTGTTTATTTAACTTTAGATGAACAATTTGTTCATATTAGTGTATTATTGATATAAATAAAAGAAATTTTATCCTAATTGCTGAATTGGTCTGTGGAGTTTCTAATTATGTTGATATTGACACTGCATCTTTTACTTGTATGCTTGCCATTGTTATAAATCAGATACCTGTTGAAGTCTACATTGTTTATTTCTATTCCTGAACAATGTTACATGGTGCAAGTGCCAACTTTAATTTGTAAATATGGTGCAACCATTATCATTGTTGTTAAATGATTAAGCCTTAAACATGGTTAATATGAGTAGGCATATTCAAAGAAACATAGATTCCAGTTAAAGCCTCTTGTCACATGAAATCTCGCGACATATAACATGATCCAGTTTCAAATAATTTGTGTAGTTTTTTAAAAGTCCTCAAGATTCTCAAGACTAGTAACCCACCTAGGTTAAACTGCTTAGTAAATAAAGGAAAACTAACTACGAAAATTTTTTTATGAGTGTTCTTTATCACAATGAACATTTTTTTCATGACAAGTTTTTAATTTCAAGTGGATTACTTAAGAGTTTAACACCAACTACTTTTTCGATTTTTTTCGCTTTCGACATAACATTGACATTGGTTTATGCACATTTAAAATAAGTGGAGAAAAAAATAAGTTTTATTTGCTATACCGTAAATTACTAAAATCAGAAGTTAATATGATGGAGACTCACCAAATCGAATTGGCCAATGCTATTAGAAACTAAAAAAAAAAAATCCGGTTTGCACACCTCCAACAAATAAAACATAAAACTACAAAGCTCGAATTTGAGTCATATTGCATCGATTTTGGCTTTTGTGTGATTATCTGCATAAAAATTTGCATGGTACGGTAGTTGCATAGTCAGTGCAGCAAACAATACTGTTTACTGTAGTTACATTTCAACATCTCTCAAAGCTTTAAGTGACAATATTTCTATTTTAGTAACACTCACACTTCTAACTTTATTTACTTCTCTTGAAATCAGTTTCAATCACTGATTTAATGTATTGAAAGATAAATACTGTATGTGCAATTACAGAATTATTTTCCTACTTTTCAACAAAACTTGTACCGTATTTTGTTGTTGATGGTACATTATTTTAAATGCAATTTTAAAATACTTTGATTGCAGGCTAGTGGCAAATATCAAAAACTACAAATCATAGTTTTTTCATAAAATTTCAGCAAATATTTAAAACAGTTGCGGCTCAGCTAAATAATTCTCAGAAATACAAAAATAAATAACTAAACTCAACCACACTTAACCATCGACACACTTTCTATTTCTTCTCAACCGCCGCGTACAAGTCATCAAAATGATTCGTAATAAACCCAACGAATCTATTCAAAGTCTCTTGATCCTTCATCACTCCTTTATCAGCTTTAATGGCGTAGGTCACAGTCTCTTTATCAGTCAACATCCCCACAATAATACCTAATCAACAACAACAAAAAGAAAAAAAAACATTTTAAATACAAAACCAACACCTAATCACCAAATTCACCACATTCAACTCACCACATCCACTCAACGAATTCGGTGTTCCCAACGGCACACTTTGCCTGAACTCCGCGTCACACAAAGATCCCGAAAATGACGTGGGCACATTACTAACAATAGCAGTGGTGAAAAACCTCTTGACGAAAGGCAAAGTGAGATATTTCGGCACCGAATTAATGACGAACTTCAACACGAAATGCACAACGTACAATTCGGGCGCGTTTTTCAATTCGTCCATCGCTCTTTTCGTCTTCATCAAACAGTCAATTGGAGATGCAACGTCAGTGGACAATACCGAACTTAGAAACGAAACGTTATTTACGAGTTTAACTTCTTCATTCGCCTTGTGCAACGAAAACGGGATGTTGAATTTAACGTTTTCGCAAACGGAACGTTTCTCGGCTTGCAGATGCATCTTGAAGGCCCCTAAGACGCAAGAAGTGATGACGTCATTCGTGGTGGTCCCAGTTTTTGATTTAATCACCTTCACCTTCTCGAAGGGCAACGGGTTTGAGATACTGACCACTCGATGACCGGTTATCCCAGTACCAAGAGACAGAAGTTTCGGCTTTACAGCTAAATGTTGACTAAATCGGTAAAAACCGTACACGAAAATATTAAACCAATGTAAAAATTTGTCGTAAAACGAATTTTGTGAATCACGTTTCTGAAGCAGTTTCGGGTCGAAACTAGTTTCGTCAAATAACATCATGTTGAGTTGAATCACCGAAATTCCATCACCCAATCCGTGATGCACATTAAAATACAAAATAAAGTGAGGTTCGTTGGAGGAACCCGGAACGCCATTGGGAAGATGAATGACAACAAACTGCCAAAAAATACGTTTTTCCATGTTCAAACTTGACCCTAATTCCTCCAAAACACGATAATAATCGTCTTTCGTCTTGATGTGCGAACCGTCGTATTCAACCACGTGATCGTTGAGATTAAAATCACGTTTCAGAGTCCAAAAATAATACCCCAATTCGTATTTGAGCTCTCGTCGTAACTTCATGTGTTTCCATTGACCGTTCATTTCCCTCGGTTGTAGCCAGAATTTGTCAATTCGTTCCCGAATTTGACCCACATTCGGTTTACCTTTGAATATGTGGAAAAGTTGGTTGAAGTACGCGGTTTTACCGTCGTCGAAGCAGAAAATGGCATCGACCCCTTCGAGAAAGTCAACTTCGCAATTGTATTTTCTCGAGAGATAAATTCCGATAAAGTAACGGTAAATGGTCAAGAGTCGTGCTCCGATAAATGCAATTGCGATGAAAATTAGGCTGAGAATGTAGAAAAAGACGCTTCTTATGTTGATCATCATTCTCGTGTTGCAGTTGATGAAAAATAGTGGATAAATATTTATTATCTTAGAGGTTTTGAGTGATATGGATCTATATTGTTTTAACATGTGTTTTAATGTGTTTCGAGGAAGTGCATTAATAATTTTTTTTATTTTTTATGTATAGGTGTAAAACGAATTTGGGGTTACCGTAAAATGAATAGAGATTTCTACTGAGATTTTGAGGTTATTTCTAGTTGAATTAAAATTTATCTAATGGTATTTGGGTTTTTCCTGGAGTCAACTTCTCGTTAATCTAGCAGCAGATGTTCGTGGATGTTATTTCCTCTTATTGTTGCAATAATTTACTATTAGAAATCTGATAGCTGATTGTGTGTGCGTGACCTAGAAAAACAAATGCATTAACTAACGGAGTCAATAAAAAGCCTTTTATCGCGCATGCACTTCAGTTGGTTTTCCGTTTTCTAATAAAATTATACTTATACCAAACAAAGTTTTTCGTTCTGAGAAAAAGTTATCAAGAGATTACTGTGTATATGTAGAAGTTGTAATCTTGTAATCTTGTAATACAACTAGTTCCAAGATTCGTTAAATTAATGATAGAAAAAATAGAAGATAAGCAATAACCCTTAAATTACCAGCTAGTGAATCAACATCCACACAATTCTCTGGACAGAGATAAAAAATAGAAACATTTTTTTTTTAAATGTGAAATTTTGCAAGTTTGACTCTTTTGTAATGAACTAATCATTTTTGTAATTTTTATGTCAATAAATTACTTATTTATGGAATTATTAGCAATTAATGATGGCTGCCCCTGAAAATTTAGCATTTGAGAGTAGAGTGGCTTCACCTACACGACTAGTTAAAAGGGGTTTAAAAGGGGTTTAAAAGGAGACTCTTCTGTGTTTCTAATGCATGAACATATTGGATGTTTATCCACTACTTTGGGGTTTTACGTTGGATTTTTTCGTTGGTACTGGGTTAAGAAATCAAAGATTTCAAAATAATCAATCGAAGTGACAGCATGAGGCGCCTCCAAAATAAATACTTTGTAAAAAATTATTTAAAATAAAGTTTTTGTAAAATGTATAAAATGTATAAAATGTATAAAAATATTCGAAAAAAAATCGATTAATTGTATCTCTAAAAATCGTCAAAATCATCCACAGTACTATAAATTATTTGTACAATTGATTAAAAAGTCAAACACATCGGTAACTCGACTAATCGACTTATATAAACAAACACTCATCTTTACACGTAACAAACCTACTCTAAATACCACAACAAATAATTTTAAAAAATTGTAATGATCCTAAGTTAACAAACAAATATCACGACTTACTAAATTTTTTAATCACCCAGTACATAACATCAAAACTCACCAAAATCAATCATCTCTCCTCACAATTCACTCCTCACCCCTCAAATTATCTCTCATCATCTTCAATTCCACCTCAACCAACTTCGCGAGTTCATTGATGTTTCTCTGCGATTTCATAATCCCCAAATCTCCCTTAATTGCAACAACAACGCTTCTTCTGCTCTCATCCACACTGAACGTGACTGCAAGACCTAAAGACAAAAATTCCCACTCAATTATCACCAGATCAATTTACAAAAAAACTTAATCCAAATAATTTTTTTACCACATCCGCCTTTCTCGTTACAAGAAGTAGATAAACAAACTTGTTGTTCCAGCGGATAATTCCCAGCAAGAGTCTTGGGACACGGCATTTGTAAACAACTTACAGTTGCACTCGCTCGACACTTCTTCACGATTTGTTCAGTCACGTATAACGGAAACCGATTAACGTAAAACTTAAAAAACATGTGAGTAAAGTACAAAACGGGGGAAATTTCGCGACCGGCGCAGTTTTTACACATTTTTAGACGCCCAAACAACGTCGATTCGTTGATGGGAAGTGACAAAACCTCACTCGTCACGTTATTTTTCATTTCCACGATATTTCGAGAGTCGGGGAAAAATACGGGAACGTGAATTGTGAAATTTGACGGTAAAAGTTTGTTTTGGGATAAGAAATAATTCCTCAAGGCTCCTGCGAAACTGGCCACGAGAATCTCGTTTATTGTGCAGTTAATTGCGGTTTTTACTTCTTCGAGTTCGTCTAAAGACACAGGACCAACAATGCTGATTAAATCACTTCCTGTTAACGATTCGAGACGTAAAGAGTGTTTTTCCTCTTGACGGAGAAAATCTAGACAGAACTGATACGGTGCTTGACCAATAACTTTACCCCAAAACCAAATTTTGTCTCTTAAAGACGCATTGTTGTATTTTCCAGTTCCATGACTCCTAAATTCAACGTCAAAAAGTTGATTGTACATTGCGTTCATTGAAATGGGATCCATGAGTGCAAAATGCGAGTGAAAATAAACAGCGTGTTTATTGTTCGGGAAATTGATGAGGATAAATTGCCAAAATACACCGTTTTTGATGTCTAGATTAAATTCACAGGTGTTTAAATCAGTTTTGTCTTTTAGTTGAGTTCCGTTGTATAAAATAACGTGATTTTCCATTATAAATGGCTGTGGGAACCAAAAATAATAACCAAACTCTAGTTTCAGTTTGTTTCTTAATTTCTGATGCGTCCAACGACCGTCTTCGTGACTCAACTGAAGCCACCGTTGGTCAATGCGCCTGCGCAGTTCATCAATGTCGCATTTTCCGTTAAACATTTGATACGTTCTGAATTTTCCATGATTCGTTATGGAGTGCCTTGAATCTAAAGCGTTGGCGAATGTGATTGGGTGTTTGTATTTGCGAGATAAATAAAGTCCTATGACGTATCGATAAATTGTGAATATTAAGCCACTTACAAGACCAAAGAATAGAAGCAAACGACATACGATGTAAGAAATGATGATTTTTATCAAGGATTTGACTACAGTTGTTGAAGTTGCCTCCATGTTGAAAATAATAATGATTGAAAATTAAATGTGTGGTTTTATAGTTTGAACGTCTGGTCTATTGTGGAAACAGTTGCGAGATTATAAGTGTAATGATGATGAGGTTTGAGAGTTGATTGAATGTCTTTAATGTGAAATTACAAAGATGAAATTGCACAATTTTCATTTTCTCTGTTTTATCTATGGTTTTATCTATTTTGTATATACAATGAAATCCGCGAGTAACGACCTCGGTTATAACGGTTATTTTTTAGTCAGTCTCTTAAATGTTGTTATTCGTATATTCCACTGTATATGCAAAATAAATTGAATTTTGAGCACATATGTATGCTGCCAAAATATGCCTAATATGCTTGAATTATGTAAATAAAATTTATTCATTTAGAAAGTATTGACAAAATTATTCCTGCAATTACTTTTTGTGGTGTAAATGACAAATTAATAGTCTTAGTCATTGAAAATTGAAATTTAAGATTTGAAAACTTTCTTGTAGTCATTTACAAGAATCAGATATTTTGCATAAATTTAACAATAGGAATAATAAAGATAAAGATAAAACATCTGATCACAAACACACTTACACACCTACTTAATGTACTTATGCATGTTTATCAGACAGATTTTGCAATTTCCAGCCAATTTTGTTTAATGCTTCACACATTTTTAAAAATTTATGTGATTTTAAACATTTTACACATGTTTTTGTATAAATTTTTCACGAATTTATGCAGTTTAAATAAATATAAGCTTTTCATGTCATAAAATATTGTTTATGCATTTGTGCGGAATCTAATAATTAAAATAGAGCAGTAAATGAAGAATCCCACACATATTGTCATTTCATTTCTTTTTTTGTGTGTTATCGATTTGTTTGAGGCTTTCAGCAGTAAATTACTCCCATCTTATTTTTCTTCTGGAGGTAATTTTAGCGACAAATCCCTCCAACTTTGCCTCCTGAGATTGGCTGCACTGCACATTGATTTAATTTTAGATATACTGTATTGCACTATTGCAGATTCAAAGTAAAAATTAGTAATGTTTTTCAAAGGTTTCATTAAGATGACTGTCTGAAAAACAATTTTAAATTCAATATTTTGCAGATATTTAAGAATTTGAAAAAATTGATTCCAAATTCAATATTTAAACACTCGGATATTTGGATATCTGTAATGTTGATTTACCCTAAAGGTAATGGTTGGATGAAAAGTTTAGCGTGTATTTCAAATATTTGATCATCTTGAAAATAAACATCAATTTTAGAAAACGTTGCCAACTTCTCGCATTTATTTGTGCTCCACACACTTTTGAAAATCGATACCGGTATTAAATTCTTTATTTATAATAAAGCTGTGAAAGTAACACAAAATGTAACGTTTGCACTAAGTACAGAATTTTGTGAATCAAACTGATTTATTATTAAAATAAATTTACTGATTGCAAACCATAATTTTTCATTCGTCATATTTTGTGTAAAATTCGCGAAAAGCTGTTTGTAATTATTTTGTCATCTGTAAATTGTATTTTGTCTGAATTGTTAGCATCATCTTCCTTATAGTTCAAGTCAAAATCAATGAATGGGAGCAGCTTCCACTGAAAAATTTACAAGTCCGGTTCATTTGAGCTTTAAATTTCATTTTTTATGTTGCTTAAAAGTGAAGCTACAAATTTAAAAAAATATCTCTGTCAAAAGTGATTTGTCCCCAAAAATCCTTATTAATTTTTCCATTACATTTCCTGAAATAATACTCTAAGCTCCTTCCAGATTTTTTATAAATAATTCACTAATTCACAACCATTTTTATAAATATTTTTGGAATTTCTGAATTTTAAAGACAAGTGTTTTCAAATTTTAGTGCAGTTCTTTACACCTTGGACTAATACTCCAAGTTTACACTAATCTAAAACAAAAAATTACCCTAAAACTGTTTTGTTTAATCAATATACATTTTGTGAAATTTATACTTTTCTGACACTAAAAAAATCTAAACTTTTACAATATGTAATTATATTAACAACCTTAAACTACTATTCAACTCCAATTTCCACACACAATTCCCTGACTTCCCTCTCAATCAATCCAACCAACTTATCCACATTCCCCTGCGACTTCATGATCCCAGAATCAGCATTAACAGCAAACACAACACTGTCACCTTCAGACAAAATCGTCACAGCCAAACCTAATAACAACAAAAAAATAATTATCAAACACAGGAAAAAAAAACTTCAAAAATTACATTTCCCATTTACCACATCCACTAATGCCGTTAAAAGCACTTAAACAGATGCACTGCGCCACCGATTCGTTGCCAAGAAGCGTCTTGGGACGCGGCATTGGCAAACAACTCACGACCGCGGTCGATGAGTACATCGCTGTAAACGGTTTCATGAAGAAGAGCGGCCAGCGATTATAACAACATCTCAAAAGAAAATAGGAAAGCGGCAAAGAGGATGAAGTTTTCAGTTCGTCCATTGCCTTCTTAGTTTTGAACAAACGCTCGAGACACTTAGATTCGTCGATTGGCACGTGAAGAGTGACGGCGGTGATGTTGTTTTCGAATTTGGCCTCGGTTTCGAAATTGTGGAACGAAACGGGAATTTTAAAGGTCATTTCACAAGGAATTTGCTCCTTTTGGGAGATGAGAAAAGAACGTAATCCGCCGACTAGACATGTCATCAAAACATCATTAACGGTTGTTTTTGCATTGTTTTTGATCGATTTGATTTTGGATAAAGAAATCGGATCGGAGAAACTTACAATTCTACTTCCGGTCAAGGTGGGGCCGTGGAAGAAGTGGTTTTCTCTTTTTTTGAGTAAATCACTGAGGAATTCAAACGGTCCGAAAATAAAAATTTTCAAATAAAAATGGAATTTTTCTAAAAGTGAAATTCGTGAAAATTTATCCGAATTTCGTAAAACACCATCAGCCTCCGATTCGCCATCGAATGCTTCTCTGTATACCCTGTTGAAGGAGATGCCGTCCATAAGTCCGTGATAAGCGCGGAAAAAGATGATATGATGTTTAACAGCACCACCTGTGATCAAATCGTGCTTTAAATCAGCAACTACGAATTGCCAAAAAATTCCGTCTTCGAGTGGTAAAGTGTCGAGACATTCCGCGCAGAACTTGTGCAAATCGTTCTTATCCCTAATTTCCGGTCCTTCGTAAACTTTCACGTGATTTTCCAACCGGAAGTGGCGTTGAGGAACCCAAAAGAAAAACCCAAACTCTTGCTTTAATTCCTTACGCAATCTTTCATGTTTCCACGTCCCATCGCTATTTTTCTTCAGCCAAATGTCGATGATTCTCTGTTTGAGTTTGTCGACTTCGATACTTCCGGTGAAGATCTGACACCCACCGATGTTGAAGCGACTTTTTTCATCGTCAATGCAGAAAAGCGTGTCTTGACTTCTGGCGAATTCGATTTTCGTCTTGTGTTTCAGGGATAAATAGACACCCAAGAAGAAGCGAAAGATGGTGAATGTGACTGAAGCTACGATGCAAAATAATACATAGAGACAGCTTAAAAAGTGAAGGGTTAAAAGAAAAAAAACGTTCATTTTGTTGTGTACTGGTGTCTGAGTCTGGAAATTGAGTGGAAAAGTTTCTTCTTTTTTATTCAGGTTGAAATGAGATAAAATAGTGAGATAATTAGGCTTAATTGAAATATGGAAAAATAAAAGGAAAAAAATGAGGTATTAGATGTTAATCATAGATTTTTGGATTAAAATTTCTTAGACTGATTGGATTTAAAAAAAAATGTTACGTCATCACGAAAAATGTTTGATTAAAAAACTAGTGGAGTTTGAAAATAGTTTATAAGTTCAGATGTAATATTGGAGATAGAAATGTTTGTTCCTCTTTACTATTTTTGGCTTTGTTTGTTTGTTCTAGATAGATTTAATCTACAATACAATCTAAAATGAGTGAATTTGATATTGTTAAATACAGTCTTAAACTACTCACTTTTCCCGCTAAATGATGAACGCATCACCTTTATCAATGGTAATTGCGAGCATCTCACTCGTATTTCAGTTGATAAAAGACATAGCCAAGACATATTATCGAAGGATTATGATGTTTTTTTATTTTTACCTATCTCATGCAACTAGAGAACAAATCAGTTTATACTGTGTATTCAACACCAGGGGAAAAAATTGTTGAAAAGATTGCTTTATGCTAAAAGACATTGGCAGTTGAATTTTCTTTCTGTAATTTCACATTTGCAGATTTGAAAATGTATTTTCTAAATTCAAGTTATTATTGTAAAAGAGTGTTATTTAGAAGCGATAGCGATCTACATTTCGCATCTAATTATTTTTATATTCTTAAAGTGATGATGAAAGATTTGAATGAAGAAGAACAATTGAATTTTATTGATTTGAATATCAACTCTTGCAATTATTTTGTCATTAATGGGGGTGGTGAAGTGTTTGAGAAATTTCTG
>JAQFZP010003447.1:0-10236 GCA_034695745.1 Geophilus truncorum | reverse complement strand
TATTTAAACCAGCATCATGTTAAGTCAATCAAATTGCAAATTCATTGAATTGCATTTCAGTGTTCTCTCTATCTCTTTTCTCGTCGACAGTTTCTATTATCCGTCGATTGAGGTCGATCACTTGTCATTGAAGGGAATTGAGTGTGGCTTGAGGATAACGTGGTCAACGCTTTTTTCCCATCTCTTTCAATGTGTGTGTGTGTGGGTGTGTGTGTGTGTGTGTGTGTTGTCATGTTCTGCTTGAACCTTTAGGGAGGACAACTAGGCAAAGGCGCAAAGGGAGTGGGAGTGGGGGGAGGATAAGATGGACCAATGAAAAATTGATCAGACTTGGGAGAGATGGGTCTTGGGGTTCAAGTTAGAGACGAATCTGTTGCTCTGTATAGATCATATCCATTGGCGGTTGTGGATCACTTCCAATTTTGAAATCATACTAGAAACGAGAGAAAACCTCAGTAAATGGGATGAAGATGATGATAAAAAATGAAGATGGAAAAGATATAAGGTTAAAAAAAAGTGAAAAAAAGACTAAAATCGGGTAAGACTCACTATAAAGCTGTGCAGGGAACGATCAGATTTATGATCAGCTGTGATGTGTTCAGTTTATGGCAGAGATTTTTCAAACTTAATTTTCTTTTTCTTAATACCTGTGTGAAGCTATTTTTTTCTCTTTTTCTTTATGGCAAAGGATTTATAGATAAGAGTTTATTTTTTACTTCTGGTTTTATTCTGGCGATTGAAACGTGAGGGAACATTGATAACTTAAAAATCAACGGTGGAAAACTTAGTTATAGAAGATTACTCCAACTTGAATTAAGGAAAATACATGAAAGAAAAGTCACTTAAGATTGAATTCTCCTAAAAGCTGATATAAGTTGTGCTATATATAACTCTAACAGAATGATTGCCACAAAGAGAAGTTAATGGGTCAATTCACTAATGATTCTAAGCATGATAATTTGATTAACTCTGGATTAAAAAGAGGTGGCTCAAATCATTCTTAGAATGAATAACAGATTCAGTTCTAATTTTGAGAAACGTCTCATTTGATTCACATCATGTGAGCAATGTTTTTTACCTAGTCTCATTCTAAGCATAAATTAAGTAAATGTTAGCATATTGGATTTCCTATTAGAGACTTTGTGGAAACGTAAGCAACAATCGGATTTATATTTGTAACTTACAAAATTCATTGTCTAACTTATGTTTAACGTGCAATTTATAATTTATACATTATAAGTTTATTTATGCAAACTCTCCATCAGACATCGTAGACTTTATAATACCGTATGTTATAAAAATAGACATTTCTATAAAAAAAATTAAAATTACAATAATGCTGCTAATTGTCATACACGCTATGAAAAAAAGGTACAGTAAGTACGAAGCCGATTGTTGCTTTCAGTACCGTACGTTTACACAAAGTCTCTATTGCCACAAAAGAGGTTTTTACTTAAAAATAGTTCCAAAATGAAAGGCTTATCTATAGAAATCTTCCTATAAAATGTGATACAAACTTATTAGTATTTGCTACATATAATTCTTTACGGTGTTTTACAGTTGCAAATTACTTTTTAGCCAATCAGAGTAGATAAACATTAAGACTGTGAACGACTATAAGCTTACATGGTAATGCTGAACCTTATATTGGAATTCTAACCGGTCAATATTTTTTGAGCGATAGTCTTCCGGTCGAAAATATTGACCGGACTTGCCCAGTTTTCAATCGCAGCAATTCTGCCACCTTAGCTTGAATCATAGAGAATCAATCAAGGGCGTGTTGCAATTCATCTGTGGAATGATGGGAAATGGCAAGCAATGCATCATGGTTCGAGTTGGCTGAGATAATATCGTTACGGTACAGAGTGTATTGATGCAAGATTGATCATGATTGGATAGCAGTAGTGGTCTCATCAGGGCAAAGTCAATTGGAATCGCTGACCGATCAAGTACAATTTTTCAATTTACCTCGCGTGACTCTTTCTTGCAGTTCTCCATCAATTGTGCTTTTCAATCTCATTAATTCAACTTAACTTTAATTTAATTAAATTGCTGATAAAATTTTCAGTCGAGTTTAACCTGGAAATTAGAATAAGTTTCTTAATCTGAAGCTTCACATGAAGTTCTTAATTGAAATTAATCTGATGGTTTGATCTCATTCTCAGATGTTTTGGTTTGCTTTTAGCAAAGCTTTACACTGATCAAAGCACTGTCTGCATTTGTCAGCGGAACCGATGCCGCTGACGAAGAGTCGAAGAGCCATTTAATATAGGCAAATCTTCTTGTTAGATTCATAATCTTATAAAATATTTGACTTTAATATTACTTTAAGCCTAAAGTTATCTTTAATAATAATTTTTTCATAACCCACTTAGAAAATTTTAAAATGAAATTTAATATGCGCCTAAAGATATTGCCATTATGTGGTTTGTTGTGTTGAATTATAGATGAATGAATTTGTAAGTGGGCTTTGTAGATATTTGTTTCACAAATTGGAAAGTTGTATAGCTACACAATACAGTATGTTCTAATTATGCTGCTAAGTACAATTAAATTGTAGATATTGGCTACATCTACATCTTATAGGATCTGTTTGTTATTAAGGAATGATACAGCTAGAAAACCAAACAAGGATTTAAGTGAGAAAGTTTTAATAAATTAAGACCCCATTTGTAGTTTTCCAGCAACAGATTGACAGGAATTAAAAGTATTTATGTGCTTTGACATGCAAGTATCTTGAGCTCTCTCAATCATTCTAAGGAGATTAAACACTTAAACTGTTAGCAATTACTTGTTATTGAAGACTTTGTTCCTGGATTAACATAGGTCATGTGCACTTAATATGGGTTTGATTGGAAATTTACACATGTTGATGGATGATGGATGTTGTCTTGCTTATAGTATTAATGTAACATTAAACCATTGAAAACAAACTGTACTTTAAGCGTCTAAAACAGCGTTTCTCAGAGTAGGTGGGTTACAAACTTTTTGTAATTTGTTACAATTACAGCTTAGTGTTGCTGTCAGATGATCAGATGATAGTATGAGAAGAGAATGAGTTTTTCATAAAATAGTGGAGTTCTTAAAAAACTATTAACTTATAACAAAAACTAATTGCAAAATCAGATTATAGAATAAAAAATATACTGATTACAGTTATTACGTACAGTAAATAGATTGCATGGCAAATGAGTGAAAACTAGGAGTTGATAAAATTAAGCTGGTGTAAATTATTATCAACATTCATTCCTGGTAGAATTAATAAAATTTTACAAGCATTGAATAAAGTTCAGTCAATGTTTAAGTATTATAATGTAATTTGTAAGTGCTAAGTTCATTTTTAAGTACTAAAACATTATTGTTATAATAAGGAAATCTCCCAAGTAGGCAAAAATCAAAAACAACATTTCAGACTATTGACAAATTTTTCATTAACTACAGACATTTTCTAGTTCTCCATTCACCTAAACCACAAATCTAGCATCATCTATCTAGAGTCTTTCTCCAGAACAAGGCACAACCTAGTGGCAGTGTGGCAAACTAATAAATCAACCAATATCCTAATTTCACCACAAGAGGGCGTAACTGAAAACAACTCTCACTTTAAAGCCCATTTCTATACCCCAAACACCAGCTAAGAGCACCAATTAGTGGCAACATTCACAATTAAATATTAAAGCGCTTCAACAATAAGATAAATGCTCTGCACCAACATTTCTCATGCACTCTAATTTGAGCACTTGTTAAAAATATTTGTTGACAAGTGCAACACTCGAGCTTCGTAATGAATTTTTTTCCTTTTCCCCGCGTTGCCATTCGTTGAAATTTGTGACACGAGATTGCCAGTGATTTTTAAATAATATGATACGCTTAGCTTTAATGATGAGTTAGTGTTGGTTGACTGGAAATGATTTGAGAGGAAATTAGCAAATGGCAGAGAAAGGAAGCGAGAAGCGAAAGGAATAGTAATGCGAGTTTAATTTGCACATCACCTGAGAAGTGGAGGAGTTTGTGTTTGTAACGAGCATCTTGTTGTTGTGTTGCGTTTTCTCGCGCTCAAAGTTGAAGTGAGACGCCCTTAACTCATCTTTGAGATTGGCCATAACCCCGTTACGAGAGTGCGCCGAATAAAGTTGAAATGAGTCGTAAATAGTGATGAAGAGAAGCTCGTAAAACGATTGTTACAAACTGCAACTCGCACAGCGCCATCTTGTGACGATGATTTTCTAGTATATGCATGGTTCGTGTCCTTCCACTCGACTTTTATCCTGCGAAACGGCTTTTTGGTAAATACGATTATACCCACGCCATTTGCATCAAATTTCCATTAGGCTAACGTTTCTACGTTTTTTATGCGTGTGGGGGATATAATGTAAGTGGGGTAAATAGTATTTTACATTAGTTTGGGTTATATTTGTACTTGAACCCTTTTTGCGCATGTTCAGTGCACAACAAAAAAAGTTACAGTTGCATGAGTTGTAATAAAAAACAAGATGTCACTTCTGATTTAGAGTTGTATTCAACCAATTAGAACATTTATTTTTAAAGAGAGGATGTCATTAATGCTGATTATTGTAGAAATGTGATGCAGTTTGACATCATCATGTTAAAATTGATTCATCATTTAATGTAGAAATTAATTTTTGAAGTTAATATTGGCAGTTGAGTCATGTGACTACTTGCAAACAAAATGGCTGCTCATAACAATTTAGGTGATCATGATGATGTTGTTTAAGGTCGCTAGCAGATATTTTTGCCATATTTTGGCCTGTCGCAAGACTACAACAAAGCTCGATATATTAAATTACTATAAATTCTTATTAAACTTCACAATCATAAATTCTACACAAACTCATTTATAACACTGTCAAATTTGTTAAACACACTGAATAATTGACAAAATTACTCCAATGAAAATTGGGGATCGTCAACAAAATGAAAGTTTTAGGTCACCCAAACAATGCTTAAAAAAAAAACCAGAACTTCAAATCTTATCAAGGTCAAAAACAAGGCTATAGGGCTTGCAAGTTTAAGTTTCAATTCAGTTGAGCAAAATTGCATTTTTAGATTAAAATTTGTTTTATTTTAATTTAAATTTTCCCATTAGATGTCACTTTTGATTTTCATGTGGATCGTTTGTTATACCCTTTCTATATTTATCAATGGCGACCAGTAAAGCAAGTTCCATTACATTGATGTGGGTGCCCAGACCTGCAGACTTCAATTAGTGAAGGATATGAAAGAGTAGAATTTAATTGCCTTTTGCTCTGAATGGGGTTTTATTGAAGGAGTAGCAAATTGCAAAGGGAATTGGAGGGAGAGACTAATATGTGAAATAAGGTTCCTTATTAGCTTCCATTTGTTTTTCTCTTTTATTTATATAGCATACATACCTACATACACACTCTCTCTAATTTCCTTGTTTTTTCTCTCTTTGCATTTCTATGATAACATATAAAAGTGTAATAAAACAAATGAAGTATTGTTATGTCCATGCAGAACCACATAAATCATATTCTCACAATGATAGAAAAGTGAGTGAGAAACTGTTTGTTACACTTTATTATCAATGTAACAAAAAATAATTGCTAATCTCACCTCAGTAGATAGAGAGATTTGGTTTATTGGTGCAGCAATGAAAAAGGTCATAATTTCGAAAATTTGGTCTAAATGCTGTGTGCAGAAGAAAGTGGACAATAAAACAAAGCTGACAAGCATTGCTAGAGCTGCAAACTAGTAAAAAGAATATAAAAGTGGGATAACATTGTTTTGATTTGAGTGTCTATAATTTAACAGGGTATTTATTGCTTGCTTGGCTTGGCTTGGCTTTGTTTCTGGCGTGTAATCATTAGATTAAATGTAGACAGTTAAGAAAGTAGTATTTGGTTGATGTTGTAAGTTGGCATTGGTAGATGGTGTTGATTGTTGAATAACAAATTTTGGTTGCAAATTGTAAAATATTAAACCAATAAAAATCAATTTTATTAGATGGCACCGAAAAATGTTACTGTACTAAAATGATTGTGATAGGGAGTTACAAAAAACGTCATCACGAAAATGAAATTTACAACTGACTTTGCACTCTAAAAACTGTTACCTACTCGATTCAACTAAAATAATAGTTAAATGGGTTCCTACTAAAATGTTTGGTAAAAACAAATTATTTTAAAGTTTAAAGCATTTTACAGTTATGTCTACCAAATTTTGTTGTTGGAACCTATTCAACTAAATTTTAGTTAATAGATCAACTCAGTGTGTTTTTAGAGTGTATCATTCTTCATGAGACGTCTTTGAGAACGAAGATGCTGTTGCACAACACCACCTGTTCATGACTTTTGGCAACAAAATGAATAATAATTATGACAAAACAAAATTTGCAAACTCTCCTTTTCTAACTAGCTGAATAATGAAGCAACAAAGCGGCAAAGAGCTACATCTTTCGTAAACTTCGTCACTTTGCATATTGCATTGTAATAGGAAGTTACTGTAGCAGAAACTTAATATCAAGCTACATGCAAATTCATAAACCAAAAACTTTGTTTGTTTGTAAATTCGTAGCTTGGTACTTTACAATTTGTGAAACACTTTGCAAACTAGATTAACAAATTTCCAAACTATTCTCTAGTCGTAATTTACTTGTACCGTATGTTAAATGATTATTATTATTGTGCATCTTACTCTCATTGTTACTCTAAACCTAGCTTAACGTGAACAATTATTCATTGGCATTGATCAGTATCAAGTTGTCAATAAAAGTCACATGAACTTTGACCTCACAGCAATACCTAAGTCTTTTAACTGAAAAGCCAAATTCAATACAAGGTAATTTGACAGTTTCAATCATTCTGTATGAGGAAAAAAAAAAAAAAACATATCCAATACTAAATAAATTTCCAAAAAAAAAAAAAATTGAATAAAAAGTTTGGTAAACGACAACACATAAAAGCAAATGAATAAATCGAGTTGTTTGTTTCTAAGGAATTATGTCAATTCAATATCAGCAGCAGGAATCTAAATGGGTTGAAACCTCCCGAGGCTTGTTTCTATTAAGGATACACCTTAGCAACTTGTCAGCATATCTACTCCCTCTCTGACTCTCTAGAATACGTTTAATATTTAAATCTATTTGAAATGTCATCATAAATTATTCTCCGATGATATGTCGTCGAAACATTTCATATTTACGTATCCAGGGAAGTTATAAAACGGTTAAATATAGGCAAATGGAATATGCACTAAACTGCAGAAAATTTCATGTTTAGTTGAAATAAAACACAAGTATCGTATTTCGTGATGATATCATCTTCGCTTTTATTCTCTTCTCCACGCACCCTGGTGACAATGCGAGAAATCTTCAATCACGTATCAAGGCGCGGCAAGTAGTCCCGATTGAATACTCGGAGAAAACGAAGAAAATTGCTGTAGTTTGCTGCACCAGATTGTCAGTTTAAGTTGTACGTGGTTCCAATTTCAGATAGGAAGACCCTAATGTCTCGCAAAATGCATTTTATAAAAGAAAAAATAAAATCGAGGACAATTTGGAAACGGAACTTCTTTCTTTCGTTACAATAAAAATTCAAGATACGATCTGAAGCGATGCTGAATGCGATTAGCCATCACCGAATCGAGTCGCCAATCACAACTGCAAATCTGGACATTTTATTTATATATATATATCCCACAATCCATTTCGGCATATAAAGAATTTTTTTATTTTTTTATTTTTTTGGCTTTTGTTATAATTTTGCTCTTATGACTCTAGTGGCTGATGCTGGCTGAGCAGATCGTGAGTGAAATTAAAGAATAGGAAAAGTTACATCTTTTTCTTGGTGTTGTGGAAGAGCCAGGTTTAGTTGTTGACCCTCGCTACGGCGCGTGTATATTGGCTGTACGCCAGTGGAGAAATCACGTTAAACATGGGAGGTGTTGGAATTGGTCCAGAGGTCGTATTTTTCACAATTAAAAGGAAACTGTGTAACAAACTAACTTTTCTTTTATACTAACTTGAGTGGGAGAGAGCGAGAGAGAGAGAGAAGTACTTGGAAGAAGAAAATGTTGGATGAAAAAGTGAGATGAATGCTTTGGGGTATTGTTTGTAAATGCATTGAGATTTGACGTTTGATGTTTGTGTAAGAAATTTGTGTAGTTGTTAGAATATCACTTTAGGTCGTCAGTGACTACGACGGCCACAAAACAAACAATGACGCAACAACTAATGTGAAGCTTTGAGTTTTTTGTATGTAATAATTTAATTTTCAATTTTTTGTGTTAGATGATAAGTTGTTATAAATGTTAACCAAAAACTGTTTGTAAAGACGTGATCATGAAACAATTGTTATGAGAGAATTGTACAAATGGTCAAAGCAAAAAGAGGATAGTTGTTAGAAGTATGACACTCACCCTTAACTAAACTTAACTTTAAATTCAATTATTTGTTGATGGAGGCTCGCCGAATCGCTTCGATATATTTTGCTTTTGCAGATCCTAAAAAACTTACTTTTGCACACTTATACCAGAACTAAATAAACATAAACTCTGACACTTTCTTCTAACTTCATGCAAAATGTTACAAACTTAATTATTATAGTTGATGGAGACTCACTAAATTAATTCGACCAATTCTAGAAACTTAAAAAAAAAAATCCAATTTTTACAAAAACGTGAAATTCAAATTTAGGTCATCAGGTTATTTGAGTAAAAATTAGCATAATAACTGAGTAACTGAACACTTTAACATGTGGTCAGTGCAGCAAAAAAATATTTTTGCTTTTTTTATAACTTGATAGTTACCATCAATTATTTAAAACAATAATTTAAATATTTAACTCATTTTATAAATTATTATAAAGTAAACAAAAGACACTCAAAACAAGTTTACTCAAACTTAATTTTCATTTCTGTTTTCAAAAACAACAAACTCGATGCACTTATTTAATAATACTCTATAAATAACTTGTATTATGCATCTATACTATTCCCACATTCATCAAAATAACGTGAATTGACATTAATTGACAACACCCGTAAAAATACACCTACGCCACCTATTAAGGAGAAAGCGAAAAACAACAACAACAAGAATGGTATCGCGGATATCGCGTTGCAACCAAGTTGAAAATACAGTTATCGGTAAACAAAAAAGAGATCAAAACATAGCCGAATTTGATACGTTGTTTACGCACGGGAAATGGCGAGAGAAATTCAGCGAAGATTGCGAAAGCGGATCACAGGCGTCAGGCGGGAACTTTTTGATTTATTTTCAATATGGCTAAATTTAGCATTAAAAGCCAATAATGATGTCGGGGTAAAAGGAAAAGGGGATGGGGAAGTTTTTTCGCTAATGATAAATTGGTTTTGTGGATCGAACATGAATTTCTTGGAAAAAGCACAAATGTTGTTTGATTGAAAGCAGTCGTTTTTCCATGTTCCGTCTTGTGATTTGTTCTTCTTTTGTCCTTTGTCAAATGAACGCCTTTTTTTTCCCCTCTCTCTCTATTTTGGTATTATCAAAGCCAAAAGCTTCGATCGAATGACGACAGAAAACTATTTTATATTTTTTACATTTTTTGTTTAATAAAGACTATTTTTTATGTTTAATAATAATAATTTTTTAATGTTTATTTTTAGGTAACCAGAGGGTCACAAATCATCGAAAATAAAAATTTGCAAATTATGGTCATGAGGAGGAAGGAATTGGCCATTAGCAGAGTGATCAAGTGGGTTATTCGACGTTTCAAAGCGATTACGTCTTATTCTGAAATGGGCGAGTCGAATAAAGTGCTTCTCAAAGTCGGAGTGTGTAAGTACATTTATTAAATTTTGTTTACTAATTAACGTTTGAATTAAATGAATCGAAAATTGTAAATGAAAATTTATTGTTAAAAAGAAACAAACAAAGTTTTCACAATGCATTTTTCTCTTATAAATTATGAGTTTAAAAAAAAAAGTTGTACCGTAATGGAAAATGTCAAAACTTCTGTTTACACAGTGTAAGTTAAATGCAACAATTGCAAAATCACTAGTTGTAGAATTTTTTTATAATTATAGTAATTTATACATAAAATAAGACTAAAAGTGGAAAATATAATGCGGCAAATAACCTGAAATCAACTATTGAAGTTTTTGTTGAAGTGATATCTAGTGGCATAGGAGAAGAAATGGAGTCTACGTTTATACCGTATACTCACCAAGTTTATGAGTTTCGACGTTGTGCAACAAGATGTTGAAACTTTCGGT
>JAQFZP010003446.1:0-10237 GCA_034695745.1 Geophilus truncorum | reverse complement strand
AAATATTTTAATTTTTTGTAAATTAAGAATTATCTTACTTGAATTATTTAATAAATAATGTTTAGAAAAAATAAAATAAAATTACGATTGCCTGGATTCCTGACCCACCCCTAGCGGCGAAAAGCCAAACTTCCGTCAAGCATCTGTGCGTATAAGGTGGATCTTTTTTTCCATAGAAAAATCATAAATTGATTTAATTTTCTTAGAAAGACGGTGTAAATATGAAAATTTTCAATTTAACAGTCTGTAAAAAAATTCTAAATTTATTCGCGTAGCTACTTTTATTTCAATATGACAATCTTGTGGCCCACTTCCAAATTAGGAAGAAGCACTTATTTCCTATTTATATCAAGGGGTGGATGTGCGCTACAAACTCTACGAGAAACACCTGAAAAATTAAATTCCCCACAGCCACCACCTTAAATTATGTTTCTATTCTGGATATTCCGCACTAAAAATGGTTTGTAAAGGTATAAACGACGAAGCGATGCTTTCATAAATGTATAAAATAAATTTATTTTAACCCTTTTACAGTTTCTCGGTTGCCGTGCTGCTTTCTAAACTTCGCCTTTCACGTCAAGCCACTGGTACTACTCTTTGTTTTCCTGCAACTGACCCTTCTCGTGGTTATAGTTCTTCACCTGCGCGGGGTCGTCGATTTTTTTTCACCACTGAGCTACGCTGCACCACATCCTGAAAAATACAAAAACTATTTAATTATAAGTGACAACGAAGTGTTCAAATTGCGGGACACCAAAGTCGAGTATTTCCGCACCGATAAGAGGTTGTCGTGTTTGATCGCTGGGACTAAATCGTGGGGTTTTAACAAGTGCGAATGTCATGAAAAATGGCACGGCGAAGACTGCGGCATCCCGGATGCAGTTTGGTATTTACAGAAGCAACTGTCGTTGAAAAAGCGCAGCAAACCGCGGAGATTAATTTACGCTTTTCCAGTCAACCAGTCAATAGATCTAGTTGAAATTAGGATTCAGGAGTTACGCGAAGTAGTTGATGTATTTATTATATCAGAGCGCAATCGTTCTAGTCAGGAAGTCACTGTGTTATCGCAGCTATCCAAGGGTTGGTTGTCCGATTACGCCGACCACTTGTTGTACATTAGAAATGCAAATAGTCATCAGATGGACAATGATCTTCTGATTCACCAAATTCTCCACCACTTGAGCGAAGTTCGGCCCGACGATTTCGTCATCTTCACTTCGTACAATGAAATTCCTCTGCAAGAAATGCTCATTTGTTTGAAATTATACGACGGCTTTCCGGAGATTTTCTCGTTGCACTTTCAGCAGATCTTGAAAGGATTTTATAATATTATTAAAACATCGAATGTATCTCGAGAAATTTCAAGTTTTCCGCCGACTGTTACGACCATTCATTTCTTGTTACGTGATTGTGACGGTCAAAGTTCGTGTTTAAAGAGGAGGAATTCAGAGTTCGTCATCGGATCTCCGGTACATCCAGCGGGTTGGAAATGCAAACAATGCAATGCGCCATTGCAAGAGAAGAATGTGAATGTAAATTATCAAGAAATTGAATCGTTGAATCCATTAATTCCTAAATACATCCTGGCTCACAGAGCGAAGTTTCTCTATTTACTTAATCCTGTTAAGAATTTAACTGTAAATAAAACCTCTAATGAACCAATAGTTAAGGTTAAATTGCAAAGGGGAAATTTAACTAAACTTCATAGTAGTAATAATACTGTTATTAATAATAATGGTGGAGTGTGATTCTTAATATATTTCTATTTATTGTTCACGATGTGTGTTGACTACAATGTGAAAACAAAGGTTTATATGCAGTTTAGTTTTGAGTGAGAAAAGATGTGTTTTTCAATTGTGTAAATTTTATTACAATTGTTTGTTGTCGAGATGTATTTTTTGTAAGGGATGAATGCATAATAATAATAAAACTAGTATATATAAAACATTTACTTTACTCTGTTGCTCTTAAATAAATGCTGCATTTTTTCCGTGATTAAAACGAGTTAGAACAATTTACATTCCATTAAAGCACATGTAGAAAAAACGTGATCAAATTTTAACAAATTTCATAATCTTAAAAATGCAGCGTCCCCATAAAGTTACAAGTAAATGATGAAACAATCCACTTACTTAACCTAACATTTTGTTTTTAGAATGTAGTACAAAAAATGTGCGCTTTTCCCTTAAAACAACAGCGCATTTCTGAATTATTTACAATACATATCAAGGGAACAAAAAAAGGACATTTACATCAAACGAATATAGCATTGTTAAGCCTCGTCTATCTTGCAAATTCATCTACTTGTCTTTTACTAAATCAAACTATCGAATTATTGGTATTTTATTAAGGTCTTGATCTTAACACAGCTTTAAAGATTAACTGTTTTAGGGAGCCATCCCATCGCCTGTACGGCTGTACCAAAGTGTACAACACTGTGTAATTTCTGTCATTAAAATCAAGAGGAAAAAATATTCATGCTCATAAGAGTTCCTCTTTCGTACATTTAATTGGAAGACGGCAACACGTCGACTACATCCGATGCAGTTACCGACTCAGGCTATGAGATCGCTCCCTAATCCCGTTTTTTGTCCCTTCGTCAATGCGAAAATCTGGATGGAGTTTGTCAAAAAAAGGATGTTTCAAGCTCTCTGCAAGAGTAATGCGTTGTGCCGGTTCGTATTCTAGCATTTGCGATACTAAATCAAACAGTTGTCTATGATCTTCGTCATCGTTCAATAGATAACGCTGAATTAATAAAATAAAATAAAAATTTAATTTAATTTAATTCCATTTCTAACACCAAATTTGTCCTATTTTTTACCCTTAAAGGTTTGCAATTTTCTCGAACGTATCTCCCAGCAGAACTTTTTTCATCCCAATCAAGTCGACCATGATAAAAATATTTGGTTCTAAAAAAAAAAAAAAAAAAATATTATAATCAAAAATCAACTTCAAAAAAAAAAACAGATTAAAACATACTTTGTTTTTCTACACATTCTATACGGAAGTGGACCTAAAATTCTTTCCATCATGGCCAGATGTTCCCTATTATCATGAGTCTGCACAAAGCAAAGCACAAATTAAAAATTTAATGACAACAACTCGCCATAATACCGCCCACTTACTTGAAATAGCGTCATGCCTAAGTATAATTCGAACAAAATGCACCCAATACTCCAAACATCACACGGTTGTTGCCAGCCAAGTTCTGGAGAAATAAATTACTCGTTAAATTTCGACCGAATTTAGCTTGTGGTTCTACGTTACCTAAAATAACCTCTGGTGCTCTATAATGTCTAGTGGAGACTATTGTGCTGTGATGCTCGTGATCGAAGGTAGCGGAACCAAAATCAATCAATTTGATATGAGTGGATTTAACTCTTCTAATATCACGCCTCTAAAAAAGGTCACCAATTAATCCAAAAGACAAACAACAATTCTTTAAATAACATTACCGGTACCTTCTTATGATTATAGGTAACATCGTAATCGGAATTAATAAATAATACATTTTCAGGTTTTAAGTCTGTATGGGTAAGTTGATTATCATGAAGAACTAAACGAATATTATAAACATTTTAAAATATGCTAAGAATTAATAAAATGATGCAAATCGTACATTTAACTGCGTAAGACAACTGATATCCAATGTGCCGAACTTGATCTAGTGGATAAGGTTGATAATTATTGTCCTTCTAAATAAAAAATACAAATTTTTTTTTTATGAAAGTTTTGTTATAAATTGAGAACCGTTAAATCTTACCAAGAAGTCAAAGACACTTAATCCCAACATTTCAAATGCAATGCACATGTGCCCGTGATAGTCGAACCAGTCTAACATTTTAACACAATGACTGAAATAAAAATTTTAAAAATAAAATTTTTATCTATCATTTTAAAACTATATAAAACTCACAATCTTCCATCCGGATCCTTTTCTCCCAATTTTTCCAGCACATTTATCTCGAGTTTGGCTGCTTCGCGGTACTTCTCTACATTTTTTATGATTTTCAACGCCAAAACCTGATCGCTGAAAGTAAAAATAAAATGACGTTTATTATTTCATTACTTACTTACCATAAATAAACTTTCGGTTAAGTAAGCCTAATTTACTTAAATATATAAATAAATAAAGCAAATTGGGGGAAAAAAAAATTTCTCGTGTTGTTCTTTATTACGGGGTTTGGCCTTGCTAAAAATTACCTAAGCACTGTCACTATTTTTGCTCTGCGTGTACACCTTAAATGTGTTTGGCAACATCTATTGGGATTTGAATTTTGAAAAAAATATTCTAATTATAACGCAAACTAAACATAGCGAAACTTTAAAAAGTACAAACTAAACTAAACAAAACTCTCCGTTACTTCGTCACAACACTTTAACTAATCAAACAACAAATTCGAGATTATAAATTTGTAATTAAAAAAAAAAAATTGTTATTATTATTGTAAATAAAAAGGTTTTCACTTACTTTTGTAAATCCTTTACTTTGACAACTTTTCCAAACGTGCCCTCGCCAAGAGTGGCTATTATTTTGTCTGAAACACAATTACAAAACGATGTTAGTTAAAATTCGCACAAACAACAGCAAAAAAATAAAAATAAACATGTTAGAAGTATGTGGCATTTTGACTTTTTTTTTTTTGTATCCATTTTCAAATTTGGCACTAACTATGAGTCAATTTATTTGCAAAACTGCCATATACTTGTCTAACACTCAGGTCGGTTCTGTTGAGAAACATTTAAAATTTTAAAAAATTTTGAAACTCTCTACGTTACTGTACTAAAAACCAAAAACATAAAAACGAAAAAAAAATTCAAATCTTAATATTGTAATCTGTACAATAACTGGACATACTCGATATGTACGAATAAAGATATGTTTTTAAAAAAAAATCATTACTGCATCACTGTAAAATCAAACAAAATTTAATCCCCATCCCGCATAATTAAAGGTAGCGAGCGAACTGTGCCCCTAATAAATAAGACATGGCTCAATATATACGTATATATATATGTGTATAAATAAATAAAAAGTAAAAATAAGAAAAAGGGGCAAACTGTTTTTGAGAAATCTAGTTTCTCATTCGCTGAAAAACAAAATATGCATAGTATGGAGTGGCTAAACTAAATAGTTTTACGAAAGGATGTGTACATCGGTCTTGGAGGATATCTCCATGGTGATAGATCAGATGGCCGTCTACGTCGTCTTCGACACTCGGTGGTCTAGAGCTGTGCTCTCGCCGACTCTATTTTCCCCAATCACACGCCAGCACCGCAATCAGAAGGCGCACCATCATCATCATCCGGTCAACATAGATCATTCATAGAAGAAGCAGCAGCAGCAGCAGCAGATTCATCCGATTGGTTGTCAGGTTCAGGTTCAGGTCGGGTCCGAAGAAGTGGTGCGAATGGTTGAATGAAGCGTGTTTGATTGACGCCAATTTGAATTCACGTTCCGAACGGGTACATAGTAACGATAACAAGGGAGGCATGGCCATGTCAACAATAAGTAGAATAATAATAAACAAAAGAAAAAAAAAAAAAGGAAAAAAAATAAGAAAAAATAAAAAAGAGAAACAGGTAGAGCAGCATAATCAAGTTACTGTACAAATAACTCGGGTTTGGAATCACAGCAATTTCAGGGTTAGCGAAACCTTCGACCAGTAAGACGGGTACTAAGGGCACGCTTTAACTCTGAGCAATTTATTTCGTGTTTACAAGCAGTTAGAAATCATTTAATTGCTAAGTTTTAGTTGTGTAAACTCAAGAGAATTGCCACAGTGTCTTTCGTAACTCCCGAAATGTGGTTCGTCTGTTGTGGTTGTCGGTCGAAGTTTCGCTAACCACCCGATCAAAAACTCTCATTCTTCCTTGACTATATATTCAATCCCTTTTAAAACAAAGCTAAGAATTAATAAAAACTGAATCTTCCGAGTAGTTGCCTCGTTGCTCAACCACTGAAAGTCAAATAAACGAAATAGCAATAATAATAATAAAAGATAAAAGTCCAATGAGAGAGAGCTTCGTGATGCTTTTGCTGTGTCCCAAAACGCCCAACGCCAGCCACATCAGAGATAATTTTTCATTTCTTTGGCCGCAGATGAAATGTCTGAGTTTCGTACATCCGAAAACTGGTAAAAACGTGCATAAACAAGCCAATCAAACAGAAATGGTCGCATGTATTAAGTTACTCTACTCGAGAATTTAGAAAAACACATATAATTACATCTACATCTTCGTCGTCTGGCTCTGGCAACAATTTCTCCTTGTTCTCAGCTAATTTCACCCTAGTAGAAAAGCGGTGTAAGAAGTTAGAACAAGAGTTGAGCACATCTTCCTCGAGGAATTTATACGCTGTCTTTTTGCCCAACATGGCTCCTCAACTTCCATTCCAACTCTCAGCCCGACTAACGAAACTATGATGCTCATACTAAAAATAGGACCCCAAACCCGAGATTCATCTCTACCTATGATGAAAAATACACAAACTGGGCAAGCGCAAACTGGCTTCCAGCGCGTTGCGTAAGTAAGCGGAACGTTGCTAACGACTCAAAGACAAACTGCGTGAATTATTAGCTTCTGAAAACTGAATGAAGACCGTATCTCACTACTACACCTCTTAGATCTATAATTAGAAAAACAAACTAATTGAATCCCTTTACACCCAAATGCCCCATTTACGTTTGTTTACACTGTTCCGACTAAAACAAAAAATGCAAAATCAAAAAAAAAAAAATTATTTTCCCGGAAAAATTTGCAAATAAAATAAAAATGATCTAAATTCTTACACTTCTTTACCTAAAATTTTGCAAAATTTTTCCACCAAAAAAAAAAAAATAAAAAAAAAATAAAAAAATAACATTTTATTTTTAACTTTTGCATTTAGCCCTCTACTGCAAGCCCATCACATTTAACTCAAGTGGTTTAAGCCTAATTGCAGTCGCCACTTGCAGAAAAATAAAAAAAAATTATGCTTCTTGTTTATTTAGATAGTAACTCATATCGAAGAAATTAAATCCGAAAAGCATAATTTGAAGATAACTTTTGTCTTCGATTTAATTTCTCGATTTTTCTAGGTCTTGAAAAATCTTCCCTTGCAGCTTTTAGCTATACCCAAATTCTCCTACCTCGTTATCGCCCGTCTGATCGCTCCCAGCATCCACACTTGGATTCTTTTCTCCAGACATGAGCAGCAAAGATGTATTTAAAAGCGAATTACATACGTTATTCCTATTCTTGTCATTAAAATGACAACTCACTTTCATCTTTGCTTCTGCAAATCGACATTCAGTTTGGCAAAAATCCTGTTAGCACAGAGACCAACTCGATGCCAACATGGAAGTCGCCAAAGTCCCCCACCAAAAATAGCACACGTTTTGGATTACATTTCACACTCCTGCACATGGTCAACTATTAGTCTCTGATCCAACTCAAATCAACAGCCGATTAAATGGCCGCCAGACTTGTTCGTCCATTGCAGGACCTTTGAACTTAAGATAAACCAATAATATTCAGTTCCAAAAAATGGATTTAACTTCTAACTGTTAGTTGCACATCTATGTGGGGTAATACAAAGTTCTTGATTTTGCAAGACTGAAGCGGATGGAACAGGTAACGGTAAATAAGGAATATTCAATCGCCATTTCTTGCTTTATGGTATAAATAATTTTATTAATTTTTTTTGTAATACAAAATGCTGCATTTAAATTGCTAAATCATTCCTATTACCAAATCATTTAAAATCAAAATAAGAAAGTGTTTCTATTGTTAATTACTGATTTTATTTTAATAGATCTGCAGTGCAAAAATTGATAATTTATGTAATAAAAGTATGACTACCATAATCTGGACGGTTTGGTTCATACATATAAAAATTAATGTTGTTTTGAATAACAGGACTTCTAAATTCAAATTGAATTTTCATGTTTCTAAAAACTGATTTTTAACTAATCCTTTTTTTAAACTCATTCAAATACCTCATGTCGTGTTTATTTGTGATTGTAATGCTTCAATCTTGTCTAAATTCCGCACAAACAAAAAATAAGTGCTAAATCTGTTGTTTCCAGTTCAGCCACTTTGTTCAAGAAAACTCACATCTGAAGAATTTTGGATTAGAATTATAAATAGTCTTAACTATTTATGGCAATAACTACAATTCTACAAATGATAATGTCTATAACCACAACTGTAGTACCACCTGATTCTCAAACAACTGCTTCGGCAACGTTTATTTTAATTGACCGACAGCATCAACTTTAAGCAGTGTCTTGATAAGTCTAGTCTTTAAGCAGAAGTACCAGAGCCATTTTGCAATTTTCTCAACTCAGACGCATCTCTTCAAAGAATCTCGACCGTACAAAAAAAAAATAAAAAATTACTTGATATGACTGGAGTTTTTGTATTTTTTTCTTTCTTTTTTTGGCTTGTTGTTGAGAAGACATCACAAAAAAGAGTTAAAATCATAAGACAGTGTATTTAGTGCACTCTGTTGATTGACTTTTAAATGAAAAATTAAATAAAATAATAGAAATTTAAACAAAAAATGAGACAAAAACGGAACCAAATACTTTAAAAGAAAACAAAATGATAGTATAATAACACAATTTTCCCATCACGATCAATTATTTAGCCTGCCTCACTCACCCTTGTAGCAAATGATCTCCCATTAGCAATGATCATCAGCATGGCTTGGATATTCGTAGCATCCGTGCCAACCTCATCACTCTTTGCACTTTCTCAAGGCGATCAGCCTTCATATTTCCTTTGACGTACAATTAAACAACAACACAAACACTTTCGTTACCAACCTCTGAACTGTAACTCGGCGACCGTCTTCTCTGGTGGTGCGTCCTCCGCTTTCTGTAATGACGACTACTGCGTGAACGGTATCTCGAATCGCTCGTCGAATCATCGTGGTAATCTTTGTGTCTGTTGCGATGACCATCTCTGTCCGTTGAATATCCTCTATAACTGTCTTTTTCCCTGCAATTACAAGTGAGGTTAACATCAGTAAATAGCAAATAAATTTATTATTTATACCTTTAACTCTACATTCCTTTAATGAGAAAATTTGTTTAATTATATTTTTAATTTTTAAAAAAAAAAATGCCAATTAAGTGTAATGAGGCCCAATTAATTTCAAACCACAAATCAAACCCTCCAATTTCACAATAGGTTATTGCAAATCACCTTATTGGATGACAGCTCGTAAATGATGCGTAATGCCATTAACCATATGGATTGAAATCAACGATCTAACTTAATTTGTTTTTCGTTTATTTTTAGACGCAATTAAAATAAACTTCACGCTGTAAAATATAATTTATCAGCTATTTTCCCCTGATAACTATGTGTAATCCAGATTTTCCCTCATTAAAGCGCCATACACGATGTGTCAATTAAAATAAAAAATATTTTTTTTGCTATATCGATGATTTTTCTCATTATATTTACTCTGTGTCTAAAAAAAATAAAAAAAATTTTATCTTACCGGCGCCTATCTAATCATGGATATAAATATACGAAAATAAAACGATATACCTTTTTTTTGAATACGGAGAATAGTCATCAAAACTATCGTCTGATAATTTCCTTCTTTTATGATGACGATAGCTGTCACTATGCGACGAATATTCGCTTTCCGAGCTCAACCAACGTCGTCTACGTGTGCGTGGCATCTGTGAAAATTATTTAAAAAAAAAAAAAAAAATGTTAACGAATTATTTTAAATTATTTTTCTCGTCGGTTCTTCACCGAAAATGGGGCTGGGCTAAACGGGTTTCCGGGTTGTTAATCAAAGGACAAGCTGCAAATTAATACTACTTTACCAGCCTTTTGTGTAAATTTACTAAATATTACGCAATCATTTGGGCTTAACCTTTGATTTGTGAATTACCGGACCCATTAATTTGCTTATGCAGCGACTAATTTAAATTGTCTCCTCCGATCAATCGCCATATTAGCAACAAAAGATACCAAATAGAAGTCAAATGTTATTTACGACTCTAACCCACACCTAGCTTGAAATGAAGTCATTTTAATTTACTTCAGCTAGGAAACTGTGTCTGTTAAATATTCTTTACCTTTTTCCCATCGATATACTCACATTTTTCGATCTAACGCCGCTAATAAGGTCCCACAAAAAATCCACTATGAAGCAACGAAACCATAAGCAAATAGGCCTTGTCCTTTACTCTCGAAACATGGCTCAAAAAAAGTAGGAGAAATGAGA
>JAQFZP010003445.1:0-10239 GCA_034695745.1 Geophilus truncorum | reverse complement strand
TTTCTTAATGTTTGGTTACTATGGTTTTCTGTATTCGTTGTTCTTGCTTGGCTGCCATTAAAACCTAGTTCATGTATGTTGCTCTCTTTCTCTTCTTCCATTAACTTAGACTGAATTCCACAATGCTTGGCAGAATTTCATTCCTTTTAGGAACTATTTCACACCTTCAAAGGTTTATGATTTTAAACTTAGGTTTAAAAACATCTTTTGCACCTTTTTATACCTTACATTTCTTGTAGTGTGTGCAAAACACTTGTGCAAATTGACCATTTTTCTAGATCTAACTAGAAAAAATGGTGGCCAACCCCACAAACCAAAAAGCAAGAGACTGAACTAATCTCTAGTGCATTTGTCTCTGCTAAACCCACCAACAAAATTTTATTAAACAAATACAAAACAAAACAAAAAACAATTCTAATTTTAAAATAATACTTCTTTTTGCAAATATTCTTGTTCTTAGCAGTCTATATCTCGACTTTTTACGATTTCTTCTGCCTCTTCTTTGTTCGAGAAATTGTTTTCTTCGAGAGCGATAAAAAACTTGCTTAACCGACAGGTAACTGAATTCGATCTGACAGGTAGCAGATCTGACGGCATCTTTTTGGAAACCGGAAGTTACAAAAGAGATGGAATTCGGTAAGAGTAGTTTTTGACGATCTCCATCTTTTATACTGATGTGTCGGGTAAATAAACAATGTTAGTGTTGGTTTCGGTGGTGTTGTAACTGAACATTCTTTGGAAAGATGCTTTTCAACGCGATGATCTGTCCGTTTGACCATTCGATGGTCACTATTTCCAGGTCGTGGTCGGTGAACCAATTGCAGAGGTTTGTTAGTTCACTGTTTGCAACTTCTAACCATGTCTGGTTTAGTAAGGACATGGTGAATTCAAATTGAATTGAAGGAATGAACTTGAGCACTTTGAACTTGAGTAATGGTAAACTTAAGTTGTGATATGTGAGAGTTAATTGAGTTCAAAAAGATTGATACATTGTTCTGTGAAGTCTGAATAAATAATGCGCTGTTATTTACTGCAAAGAAACTAAAAATTTATTTTAAAATTATATAATTACTGACACTTTTATTAATTTTATATCTACTTTGTAACAAAATGTGATAGTGCTGATGTTCAGACACATCGCTTAGTTGTGAAATATGTGACACTGGCAAGTGGGCTCTTGACAAAACATGGAAGTTTTTTGGAGTCTAAATGTTATCTGTTACTATGACATACTTTTCTTTGAAATTTTTGATCCTATTGTTTGCTTCTGCTTTTGTCTATATTTCAAAGCCAAAAAATTGCTTAACCTGTTAAAAGAAAGCAACATTCAGCAATTTTTGTTCATAGTATAAATCCATACTTGTAATGACAAAATCTGATAACTAAAAAATTAAAATTTAGTTAATTTAATTTCTTTATTGATCTGATGCATTTATTAGTTTATACCTGGACCATATTGTATGCTTTATGGCAGATTAGCAGACATTATTTGTGTTGTTACCCCTAATTAAAAAATTTATCCTGAAACACAAAACCCACTCATCATTTCTTTTACAAATATTTTCAATGTGCTTTAAGTAACCAAAATATTTCCTAGCAATTGCATTCAATTGAAGCTTGAGCATAATTTTCGCTAATTTCAGCTTCATTTGATGCATACAGCATTGTTTTAAACATGTTAAGAAGTGTAGGTTGATCTTCTAATTGAATCTAGTGCTTTGAATCAAACAGCCATCTCCAGAGTGCCTGCAAATATGTTTCAAATGTAAAGCGCCCAAAAGTAATGTGATGATTCATTTTTTAGCTGTCTTGACGATTTTTGTTGTGGTTGAAAAAATAGAAATATTAATAAATTATAATGCAAAGATATAAACAAAACTTATCTTCCATGTCTGTTAGAAATCTTTACCACATCAACATGGTGTGACATTCTTTTCTGTGATTATTACAACCACGTTCACTGTTTTGGACAGAAAACAACTGTCTAATTGTTGTTCTGGAATATATTGTTTTATCTCAAAAAAAAAAAAAAAATTGGTTTTAACACGGCTGATCTCGGTGGAGCCATTTGGTTCTGACCAGAGGTAAAAGGTTGTCTTAAAGTCAACTTGAAAAAAAGGGTTAATCCGCTGCGTAATACTGAACATGTCAAAAACACAGGAAATTTTAGTTTCCAAACTTAAGATTTTTACCCAGGACATTTTTTCACTATTTTCCAATTTTAATTTCCATTTTTAACTTGAATTTGAATTTTATTTTTGGAATTTTACCCCATTTTCTGCTTTTAATTTTTAAGCAACACTACTTCTTTTTTTTTTTAAATTGAGGGAATTAAAAGTAGAGTTAAAATTGCAGAATTATAGTTTATGAATTTGGTAGTACAGGATGAAAAATTTGAAGAGTTCGGTGGTTTGTCAACTTTCTACTTTATCTAACTAGACGACGTCCCGACGAACAAAGTGACTAACGGGCAAAATTATAAATTACAAATTTACCATCGTAACTTTATCGATTCGTAATTTTGTGACAAAGTGTTTTCTAAATCCTTATCTTTATAAGGTCTAGCGACGACCCTGTTAACTAGAAGCGCTTATGGCGCACACAGTAAAGAACTCGCAACTTCAAACGCTGTTTTCTCCCTTTTGGCTCATTTTCGCAGAAATTAATACTTTGATTTCTAGCCTACTTTAAGCCTTTTACCATGTGGCATTGTTGTAATAATGATTCTGTCACTTACTATGCTGCTTATTGTTGAGAGTTTTCTTCGTGACTGAAATTGTTTTTCTCAACCAGTAGAGGTTTGGCTCTGCTCCGGGAAGGTTCTTTTCGTTTCTCTCTCTTGGTGTTTGGACATTGGTTGCTTCTTTCTTTCTTTCTTTCTAATGGGCATGACTTTGCAACGCCTGCAAATTGAGATGTGCCGAGACGATAGCGTGAGTTATAGTGCGGCGCAGAAGGACACTCAGATAGCTGGAATCTCATTCTCAATCTCCTGAGCTTGAATCTCATGTAGAGTCTCAGGAGGTTTTTGAATTGCGATTGGACTCATCTCCACACTCCGCACAACACACACCCACCCACCCACAAACACACATAGAAACTTAAAAAAAAATCACACACACAATTAAAAAAAAAACTGCATCAAGTTTAATTAGTAGTTGGTACATATGAGGTAATAACAAACAAAATTAATGTCTTTTGATTGTCATAAATCACACCAAAATATCCTTTTTCGTTTGATTTAAGTGGAATGTAACTAAACATATCAGCTTCAGCCAATCTCTTATCCCAAAATCAATGAGGAAATTGCAGTGCAATCTAAAAATTACAAACAATAAATTATATACTAATAAAATAAAATAATTAACACCTACAACACCATAATTAACCTTGTCAATTATCCCAGACCCTAAACTCTGAATAGCTTTAATTTTCTTCTCTGGCAATGTGGGCTTGAAGTTAATAAAATTCTTTTTCAACAATTCCAATGGAATCGTGAACTGGGCACTGACAACATTGAGGTATAATTGTCTGTAGTGTTCAATGATTGCATTAACTCTGTGTCTCGCTTCTTTACTTCTTTCTCCAGTCTGATTATCTACCTTCATCATTCTGCTTAATTGTCAGTTAGTCTTTAGATTTATGATGTGAATGTTTTGAGGCATTGGCACTAGGTACTCACTTTGAGCTAATGTTCTTACAAGTTAGTGAGTGGTAATGAAATAATGTTAGCATACCTTCACTTTGGAATGATTTAATGACGTCAAGTTTAATTCATTAAGTTATTTTCAAATTTTCTATCTCCGACAAACATTTTGGATAAGGATTGGACTAAATAGTGAGGTTTCGCAATTGCAAATTTTTTAAATTCTTAGTTTTAAAGACGACTTCTTTTGCTTAAAAACATGAGATAAGGTCATAATGATAAAGAAAACCCTTCCTTATGCTGTTATTTTATAAAATAACGCAGCCAATCAAGTGGCAATTCCTTATAATGTCAGCAATAGATGGACATACATAAGCCTTTATCTCTCTTTTATTATATAGATTTTATTATTTCCTAAAAAGTTTTATTTTTTCTTGGATATTGATTATGTTTATGACCTTTCGTGAACAACAAATACTTGTATTACATTTACAAACTCGAATAAGTTGAAATAAAAAGAAAAATATATTTTTTTTTAAATAACTTAAAGTTGATAAACGACATCAACGACCTCTGAACTTTATCCACTTCCTTTTTCTGATTCTCATCTATCTAGTTGTATCAACTACCGGTACCTTTTAAGATTTTCAGGAATCAGTAATAAGATTATAGAATGGTTAATGTTGAGTTGCCTTAATTATAAATTTCTTACAAGAAGCCACTATTGGCTGAATTATTTTTAATGGGAAGTGTTGGTACGTATGAAATGTGTGTACAAAACCATGTTTTTAATTTTTTAACCGAGACCACCTGGCGAGAGCAAATTGCAGTTTAGGTGCATTTTATTCAAAAGTATTCAGTTCACATGATATTATCAATTTATTTAAAAATAATATTAGAAGCTGCTGAAATTTTCTTAAATTAATATTTCATAAAAATGCCACTATGGACGCATTTTTCTAACATCAAATTTTATGTCCAAGCTGATTATATTCACTTTTCCCACTTTCATAACTTTGACTTGAAGAATAGTCAGAGTCAGATGTTGTCCATGTTTCTTCGTCGTCTTCTGTCGCAGTCGGTCTTTTGTGTCTCAATTGTAAAACATAACTCACAACTATAACATACAAGTAAATCTAAAATAATTAAAAAAAAAATTTAAGTAAATGGTAAAAAATAACAAAATAAAATGCATTACCAGAAATACCAAGTCTATGAGTGAAATTAATTTTATCAGATCCTGAAATTAATTTGGGAAATAAATAATTAAAATAATAAGAAAAGAAATTCACTAGTGCGCCTAGTGAAAATTTTTTTCAATATTTTTAAGATGTAATTTTAGTACTAAGAATCTATCATCGCTATTGTTTATATATGTTTACTTTTTTGGGCCAAATTTTACACCACAATAATCATCAATAATACCAATTTAAAATGTTTTTACGAACGGAAGTTTGGTTTATATTACCATCTTATCTTATTACATGATATCAACTAAAATTAAATATAAGTTCACTGAATATTTTCTAATGCCGTTTGAGTCATTGGGAAAGTGTCTTGACTAAAGGGCGACATTTATATTGTTGCACACGATATGAATTTTTGCTACGGTACCGTAATCTATCTACTGTACCATCTGCGCTTCACGATATGTCTTTGAATTATACCACCTTCTCCCCAATGGATGTCTGTGTGTTATTGTGCCACCTAGTGAGAGTTGGTTAACCCGAAGATGTATCTGGTAATGCACTGACAGTATTCTAATTTTTAAGTGTTCTGATTAGAAAATGTTTACTGCATTTGATTTTTGTCTGCTTATTAATACTGTAGATTATTTAAATATTTTTTGCTTGTTTAATAAAATTTAGTTTAATTATCTAGGATTTCGCTATGATAAATTTAATAGATTTCATGATACTCACACCACCAATTATACCCTGTATTATAATAATGCAAATATGGTAAATTATAAGAAGAGAATTACAGACCAAATATGGAATACATAGAAGATAATTTTCCTGAAAGCAATCAAAGTATTATATAAATATAATATTGATTAACAAGTTAAAGAAATCTTTAAACCTTTATGGCTCCAGCTAGCAATGTTGCAAAACATATTATTGAAAGACATCCCACCACAATCACGAAAGCTGCATCTAATGTGGAATCACCTTCTTTTAAAGCTACAAAAAATGTTTAAAAATTTGAATAAAACATAACTTTCAATATCAAAATTTCAAATAAAGTAAATAAAATGATACAACGATACCTTTGTCTACAGCATTAGCATTTGGCTCATCTTTATAACCTAAATATACATGCATGATGATAATGTAGAATAGCATCATATACATTTAACCACATAATTTACCTGGTTCTGAACTTTGTACATGTATTTTAATAATTCTATATATTCCTGAGAGGATTAATAGTAGCCCACTTGCCTTTATTTTTGAAAATACAAAATAAAATTTAAGTTACATAAGAACAGTTAGTGATACTGATACTCACTAATGAGAAAAAGGCAGCTCCAACTGTTCCTATGCGTAAAGAAATGCAGTAGCAACAGTACTGTAATGGGCATCTATTACGCATTTCATGGTAATGAGAAAACAGTATTCAAGAAATAAATATATTTGCTGAGTTATATGTATAGTATATGATGTCCATGTTTGTTTCTTACAATTGTTAATTGTGAGATTGGCACATTATTGGGTGCTGCCATCTATTAGCGTGTAATGTAATTGGTATGAAGATATATTTATATTCACAACTGTTTTTGGATTAGCACACAATTAGTTTTGTCATAAAGAAAATTGTTATTTTTAGTCAATCTAAATATTGGGTTGTATAATCCATGTTCAATCACAGAAAGATCAAAACCCTTTCCCGTCACAAGCTTCATATGTATATTCTGGTTAAAATTAAGATGTATCAAAATATAAATTGAATGTTGAGTTTACTTTAAAGAAATACTATGCGTTCAGCCTATTGAATATAATTTTATTCTCAGAAACAACAATTATTTCTTTTTTTGTAATTGAGTTCTTTCTGAAGATGACAAAGATGGAAGAGAGTAGAGTGATGGAAGTGAAGAAATTTGAGGTAACTGATTGTGAGTTTTATGTTGACTACTAATTGCGGATGACGAAATCTGAGGGTGATAGGCCCGATGTTGGAAAATCCGTGGTGGATAGACTGGTGTTGGATAAGCGTGGGGTAGATAAAGTTTACTCGGAGGTACCGGTAAATTAGTTAATGGTGGATAAGACGTCGATGGCTTAGGTGTGTAAGACTGAGGTTGGTAAGCCTGAGAAATATAAGTCTGGGTCGAGTAAATCGATGGTGGATAAGAGGCTTGAATTGTTAGCGATGATGACTTTTTCGCTAAGTGGTAACTGAGCACAATAACAAATAGGTATCCCTAAAAGAATATATTAAAAATGTATATATTAAAACACTTTACAATTTTGAAGTTACCGACAAGATCATGGTCGTGATTTGTGTGTAGAAAAGTATGTCGATCTGTAAAATTATGTTAATTAAACACCAGTATCGTAAAGTTAGAAAGAAAAAAAATAAAGATAGATGTGCAACATTAGTATCGTACGAAACGATTTTCAATAGCAAAAAATTTATAATTTAAACAAATAAGCAAGTAGTTTAAAATTGATTTTTTTTTCTGGAATACGACTATTTCTTCTATTATTAAGATAATTTTATGCAAATTCAATGTTGCAACTTGTGATGAGTATGAACAACGTTACAGTGAAATAAAAAATTTCAAATACAGGTGATGCCAGCTGATGCACCTGACCAATCGCAATCTTCTATTTTCAAAAAACAGTCTTAAAAAAATATAAGAAATACCGGTAGTGAAAAATATTTTAAAGTTTAACTGATCAAGAATATCGGGTAAAATAAATCTTTGATCTTTAACGAGTTATGCTAAGTGATGGACTGGTTGGTGTAGACTACTGATTACAATAAGTCCATAGAGTCCAATATTTTTCAGTGTAAAAGTTGCACTTCTATTTTTATTTATTTTTTGGTAATTTTTCTTACTCTTTGCTTACCCACACAACACTTAGAAGTGCAAATAACTTAAACACGTTTAAAACGATGGAAAATGCTGTTACAATTAACCATGGAATACAGAGTTTAACTTTATCCTAAAAGAAAATTTATATTATATACGGTATTAATTGCAAAAATAATAAAATTTTCAAAATACTTTAATAATTGCCAGTATCAGACATACAAAAGACAATGTTAACATGAGGGCCTGAAAGAATTCTATTCCAACACTCATTTTATAAGTTGTTTGTAACTTTTTCACTTTAGATTCATCTAATTCACCTGCAGGAATAAACTTTAAGTTTAACTTAATAAAACTAAACGATAATTACAAAATGCAGACATTATTTTTGTTATTATTTACCATCCTTTTTTTTGTACCAATCTCCTTCTTGTGGATCTGAAATAACCGCATAGTAATATCTGTAGTAATTTACATTTTTTAAGTTTTATACATACTTGACACTATGACATCAGTAATTTTATTTCTTACATGAGGAATATGAATGAATATAATAATTAAAGCAAATGTAAGTGACATTACTGCCTCAACCTTTATTTACAGGTAATGAAAAAAGATAATATTATTGAGAAAAATATTCATGGGTCGTTTAAGTCAATTCTCATTCTCACCAATGTATAAAATGCAGCTACAACAGCTCCAGTGCGTAGAGAGGCGCAGTAACAAAAGTACTCTAATTGCCACATGATAAAATAAAATGTCAGTTAAAATCATTTCTTTCCATTTTAAAATTTGCTGTTGTTTTAATATTGTGTTATTTTATTGAAACAATGAGCTTCCAACAATTGTAGACGCGACATCTAATGCGAATTGAAGACACTAAATAACTGGAATTGCAGCCAAAATTGCTCCAAAACGCAATGCCAAAGTTTATCAAACGTACCAAAATTTGGACACAGTTAGTTCTGATGGACAAAATTCGTGATGGAAATTTTAATTAATTTTAATTTAATTTTTAATTTATTTCACAAAATTGTGTTTTTGTTTCTTTTTTTTATCCACAATAAACAAAACAAACAATTTCAAACTGACGATGTAAACGTAACCTTGAACGCAGATACCCGAATTTCATTTGGATTCAATAAACTCGGCTATTTTTCTAATTTAATCACGTTTGAGTTTTATATTCCCAATTATTTCTTTTCGAAGATATTCTGTTCGCAGTTAGTCTATTCCCAGTCATAGTAATTCCAGTCGAAGTTGTTCCCATTCAAGCTTAATCCATTCGAGGCTATTCCGGCTACGCCCAAGTAAAAATGTTCTGCATAAAATCCTGCATACTAAAGTTTTAATATTCTGCAGAAATATGCAGATTAATTGTTCATGATTGGTTTCTTTAGATTATAGTCTGCAGACTGCAGACACTCTGCAGAATAAATTCTACATACTAAAGTTTTAAAGAGGAGAATGTTAACAAGAGTCCATTATACTTTTGTTTTTAAAGACAGAGGGCTACTCCACAATGCCACAAAGCGAAGATGCCAAGATTCAATTTTGGCTGCAATTCAAAATTCTGTGGTTTGGGTGAAATGTTTTAGCACTGGGGAACACAGAATGTTGATGTTAGGTTTGAGCGGCTTCTTTTGTTCAACTGTTTGTACAAAGCAGAAATTCTTTCGATGTACGGTATTGCCTTGTTTGAGCAATTCTCGTCCTTTTTGATGTAAGATAAATTGTATAGTTAGATGGATATTGCTGACTTGTGAGTGTGACCAACGGCTAATCTGGCCAGCTGCAAAATGATATATCTATATTTAGTTACAATTATACGGTAGTTACACATTGAAAAAATGTAAGGAATTATCGTCATTACTATTACTGTAACTATATAAAAGAAAAGTTTGAAACGATAAAGTTCTCATTACATTTTTCTACCATTACTTGTTATTTTACTGTTACTTAAAATTAGAAGATGATATTGATTTCTGCTCTGCATAGCTTTCTGTGATTGCTCACCAGTCACCCACGATGCACCAGGCCTTAAATAAGAAATTTTTCACAGTAAACGATTTAAAATTAAATTCAAAATATTTTTATTATATTTTATGACAATTGTTCAAGAACTATAGCAGATAAGCTTATCTGCTAAAGACTAGTTAGAAAAACCTTCATCACGAAAGAACGAACACACGAAGCTACAAACTTTTAATCGTAACTTCAACTATGTTTACATGGCAAAATAATTCGGAGTTTCTGATACCGGATTTAAAAAAATCAGATTGTGGAAAGTGTTTACATGTCAGTATCATTTACTTGTCACACGATCTGTGCAACATGGCTTACGCAGTAAGCCATATGTAGTAAGACAAGTAATATGACGAATGACAACGTGTACACCGATACGCGAAATCGCATTTTCTCACTTATTTTACCAAAAAATGATAAATTTTGTTACTTTTTTATCATGACATCAGGACATTTTTAAAATATAAAACATTTATTTTGACGCCTTTCGATGTTTTGAACGCCTTGCTTCGTCCCGATGCGGTAACTG
>JAQFZP010003444.1:0-10239 GCA_034695745.1 Geophilus truncorum | reverse complement strand
TATTATTGTATTTGGTAAGGTTTGGATATAAAGGGCGTAATAAAATTTCGAAATTAAAAGTCAAAATTTCGGAAACTTGAAAGGAATCTACGATTTTAACCTTATCGATCTGGCTTTATTTGTATTTAGAATTTGTTTAAATTACGAAGGACAAAGTTTCATTTTTCCGAAATAAACTGACAAAATTTCTACCAACATCATTAGAGTTTACAAGTTGGTTACTGCTGTTAAATAAAATTATTGCAAAAACTAAGTGTCAAAGCCATGAGTTGCTGGTGAATGTCAAATGGGTTGTCATATGATACACCTGGAAATAAACTTAACCGTACTCCACGTTTTGTTGTATGCAACAAACTGTAACATGCTTTCGAAAATTATTTAAAATTTTTTTTATTTTCCTAGTTGATTAAATATCAATCATCTTTGGTCATGACTGAAACTGCTGCACTTAAGTTTGGTCCTGAATGGTGAGTAAAATATTTCAAAATTTTAATTTTACGCCTCTGAATTTCTATAATTTACACAGGTTGCGTGCGTTGTCCCACGGCAATGCTGTGGCTTCACCGCCTCCATCGCCAGGACTTCCGAAGTATAAACTTGCTGAATATCGGTACGGGCGAGAGGAGATGCTAGCCTTGTTCGACAAGAACGCTAGACCTCCAGAAGACATGTTAGAGTTGGAGGGAGTTGCGACTGAAAAGTGCCAGCTGCCTCTGGCTTTGGTTTCCATATCTGAAGAAGAACAAGTACGTATCGTAGATTTATTTCGTTTTTTTTTTTGGTTAAATATGGTTTACCTAAAAGCTAAACGCTTCAGTTTAATTTTCAGCGAACATGGGCTCGGTCTGTAAACAGTGATGCAGTTTTGCGAATGAATCGCGGTGCAGAAAGATCGGTTGCTCCGCCGCCTTCGCGAGGTGGTCGTGGGATTTCTACGGAGCGAGGAAGAGGCCGTGGTATGAGTGAAATTGTCAAATTATGAATATTGTGATGGGACTGATGGTAAATGTCAAAATTAAAAAAGGGCGTGGGACTTACTACCAGCGTGGGTTAAGTACTGACGAAGGCTCTGATGGTTCTCCGGGTGGATTTTCATGTCCACGGCCATTTGAAAGAAGCCAATCAATGCACGAAAGAAGTCAGAGTTGGGAAGACAAGTAAAAAAATTTTTTTTTTTTTTTAATTTAGAAAAGTTAAATTAATTTTTTTTAGGGAAAGAAGGTTTGATAAGGTTTATCTAGAATCTGGTCGGAATTACACTTGGAGAAAAGATTCGGATAATGATGACGGTGGTTGGAGAACTACTACGTCTAGGAGTGAGAAATGGGGTATGTACAGTATTTGAAATTTATGCATTTAATGTATTGAGAAATTTTTTTTTTTTTTTTTTTTTTAATTAACAGCAGATCGGAGTAGTTGGAGAAACAATGATAGAAATGAACGAGAGCCAGATACCGACCGGGAATGGCACAACAACAGAGAGTACAGTGTACATAGTAGTAATAGCAGGGATGGAAGCAGTTCTACCAGCGTTGATAAACCTTTCAATCAAAAGTCGTCACGAATTAGTAAAACATCGTGGGATTGTGACCATGAAGGTGGTGGTGCGTAATTTATAATTCAATTTTTTTACACCTTCATTTTGACTTTAATTTTTTTTTGTGTGTAATTTTATTATTTTAGGCGATCAGCTTCCAGAATGGAGTACGGAGGATAACGGTGACGTCGGGTTTGTTGGAACGTTTGATTCTAGTGGTGCCTTCTTGGAAACCAAAGTATGAACTTTGACCTTGAAAAAAAAATTAAAATTTTGATGTGTTTTGCACTTTATCAGTTGTCTGACAGTCAAATCTCAGGAAATGAAGAAGAGGAAAAACTCAAAACAACAATCGAAGACAAAGTACATTACTTAATATGCTTTGAGCTTGATGGATATTATAATTTTTTTCTCTTTTAGGAATCGACACAAGAAAGAGTTAAAAAACGGGCGGATGATGCGATTTCTCTTGGGCTCCAGCAGAAAGAGGAAAAAGATGTATTTTTTAATAGTTATTATAAATATTGAAGACATAATTTAAGTATTTGTTTTTTTTTTTTGTTTATTTTAGGAATCGTTGCAAGAAAGGTTTATAAAGCGCCCCGAAGAAACCATTTCTAGTCGACAGCATAAAGTGGAGCGGGAAAAAGTGTGTTTAGACAATATAAATAATCATCCTCTTACTGCCAACGATGACAAGCAGTTTTCCACGCAAAGGATAATTGATCCGTCATCGAGAAAGCAAAGTGTTGATATTAGTACTCGGTGTAAGTCATCACCTCCGATCACAAAAAGCGAAAGAGAATCTCCTGTGTTGTCGAACGTTCAGGAAATGCTCTCTAAGCGGACAAGTTTGAGCGAGACGAACAATTTCAATCATCATAATGCCAACAACAGCATGATCATACCTCCAGTGGTACAAAGTAGTTTGCCGACTCAGAAACAGAAAGATGTCAAAGGAATCAGTGGTGTTCCAATGGCCGAAAGCCCACTGACTGTTCCAACACATGTAAATATGCCAGTTTCGAATTTGACCGGTGTTCTGACAGCTGGAAGTGACTGCGACAAACACAGTGAAGACGTGAATTTTGATCATCTGGAAAAAGCAGCTGAAAACTTGGTGGCCAAGTGGACTGCAGAAGTATTTCGCAGTTGCTGTGTAAAATTATTTTTGAAGAATTAATTTTTATTTTGGTTTTAGGATGATGAAAAAGTCGCTCAATCGTCTCGCTCTACAGCACTTTCTGTTCAGCATGAAGATGCCTTCAAATGGTTTTATAGAGACCCACAGAGCCAGGTTCAGGGTCCATTTACGAGAACTGAAATGCATGACTGGTTCAACGCTGGCTACTTCACAAAGAACTTATCATTGAGGCGAGGCTGCGACGAAAGATTTGCTCAGCTTGGAGAATTAATAAAACGATGGGGTCGTGTTCCATTTACTTCTGGCCCAACGCCACCTCCACTGTTGGTAATTAAAACTAAAAAGAAATAATTTGCAGTTTTGATTTTAAATTTTTTAAATATTGTTTTAGAATACTCCACCGCCAGTGCCACCAACATTGGCTCCTCCGACAGAGCACTTAACTGCTCCGCCACAGATTCCAACTCATGTGAATGAGCAGGAACAAAGATTATACATGCTGCAACAGCAGATTTTACAACAACAGTTAGTGCAACAAATGCTGCAGCAACAGATGTTTATGAGAAATCAAGTGCATTTACAACAAGCCATGAATAATCTCAAAGAAACTGAGGGCTTCAACAATCTTAATCCGGTGCAGCAGCAACAACTCATTATGCAGCATCTTCTTTTGCAACAGTTACAACCTGCAAGGTAAAAGAAACGATCGAATGTTTTTATATTTTAAAAAAAAATTGTATTTGTAATTACAGACCACCAGGACAGGAAATTATTCACCCAGAGCTACTTCAACAGTTCCAGAGATTGCCTAATATCAATCCTGCAGTGGTGAAAGATGGTATGAACACTTGGATTTCTGAGATAGTTCCAGGTTTGAGCATGAAAACCTTTAGAGTTTTGCTTTTTTTTTTTTTTTTTTTTTTTAAAAAACTTTCATTTACAGCCAATTTTTCAAAAAATAATTTTTTATTTATTTTTTTATTTTTTTTAGGTGTAATGCCTGTTTGGGACGGTAAATCGCAGCCAAATAGTGTGTGGGATATTTCAGGTGGTGGTGTTGCAGGTGTTACTCCTTCGGCTTTGCAAGACTTAGAACGAAAAATTAAGGAGGAGAATGAAAGAGCGGAAGAAGAACGGCAAAGATTGATACAGCAACAGCAGCAACAGCAGCAGCAGCAGCAGCAGCAGCAACGACAAAAAGAAGAAGAATTGAAAAGACAAGAAGAACTTAAGCGAGAAGAGGCTCTTAAACTACAAAAAGAAGAAGAAATGAGGAAGAAGAAGGAAGAAGCGGAGCTATTGAGGTTAGAAGAGTTGCTGAAGGAGAAGGAGAGACGTCTTGCTGAAGAAGAACGAAGGAAAATTGAAGAAGAAATGAGACGGAAAGAACAACAAAGATTACAAGAGGAAGATGTGAAACGGAAAGAGGAGGAAAAAAAGAGAAAAGAAGAACGAAAACGACAAGAAGAAGAAAGAGTAATTTTTTAAAAATAAATTTTAGTTTGAATAATAATTGTAATAATCATAACTTTTTAATAGAAAAAGAAAGAACAACTAGAACTGGAACTTCAACGTCAGAAAGAAGCGGAACAAATAAAACTATTTCAGCGACAGCAAATGGAGATGCAGCAACTCGAACTACAGAGACAGCAGGAGATTCAGCGGCAGGAGATGGTGCAGAAGGAGCTTCTGGCAAAACAACAAGAGATGCAAAGGCAACAACAATTGGAAGCCTTACAGAAACTGCAGGAAAAACAAAAAGCAGAAAGAGCCAAAGCTCAAGTAATTCATTTTACTATTGTAAATTTTGAATTATATTTTTATGATGTTTACTACTTGTAGGTTCCTGCTTGGGGAATTAAGATTGCACCAGCCACGACTGAAACCCTGTCACTTGTTGAAATCCAGAAACAGGAAGAGAAAGAGCGTTCCGAAAGAGAAGAGGTTTGTTTATATTTTCATTTATAGGCATTTTAAGAATATTAATTTTTCTTTTTAATGTTTAAGCAACGGCAACGTGCGATACTAGCTCAACAGCAACAAGCGGCTTTGCTCCAAAAACAGCAGCAACAAGAAAGCAAATCGAACTCAACTGTGCCGTGGTCAAAAGTGTAAGATACGAGTTATTTTATTTACTTCGAAATTTGAAATTGAATTGAGGTTTAAATAGGGTTTTAAATAGGTCGGCAGCGCAGGGAAAGCAAGTGAAGAGTTTGTTGGAAATTCAACAAGAGGAAGCTGAAAAATTGTCGAAACAGCAAAAACAGCAGCAACAACAACAGCATCAGCAGCAGCAACAACAGCAGCAGCAGCAGCAGCAGCAGCAGCAGTCTCAACAGAAAGCACAAAATGTATGCAATAAGGTTACAAAATTTAAAGCAATATTAACTTATAGGGTTACTCCTTTTACCGAAATCCGGTAAAACAGAAAAAACACCGATAAAAAACGAAAATGTCTATTTTTATTACATTTCTTGTAGCTTGTCGAAGTGAAATTTTGGCGTAATTTAAAGTAAAAATACTGGTTGTTTGCCAGTTTGTGTTGTTGAATAAACGCTAACAAATAAAAATTTAATTAAAAGGTGGGCAACAAAATTGTCAACCAAGTTTTCTGTTTTCGACGTAACTAAATAAATAAATAAATATAACATTTTCGTTACAAAATTATAACGGAAAGAACATCACAATTATAAGATTTTTTGCCTTAAAATAAGTAAATTAATCCAAATTATAACTAGTTTTAAGTATTGTTGCCAAAATGTCGATACACAATTATCTTTTAGTTTTAACTCTACTTGAACAAGCGAGAAGAAAAGTTGTTTTAATGTAATTCATCAGTTTTTATCGTCGGTTAAAACCGACTTAACTAACTAAGTCTAATTATTGCAGAATGTTGGTTTATTAAATGCTGGAGTTTGGAGTAATGCAAGCACACATTTGTCTTGGTCTACTGCAACAGCAAATACCCCGTCAGCATCGAAGTGGGGCGCCGAAACGGTCAATAATTGTGCGAGTACCAACAGCATAGCCACCGGTGGATTCTGGGACGATGCTTTAGCTGCTGCCAATCGATCGACTCGTACTAATAAAACTACGTGAGTGTTAACAACTGAATTAAATTATAAACAAATTTAAATTATTTTTTAAATAAATTATTTTAGAGAAGCGAATGTGACTCAGAATGCGCACGTGAATAGTCCGGTTAGTGCGAGTAAGACTCCTAAGAGTGTCCGCAATAAGAAAGAAGAAGATGCTGTTCTTAAAATATTCGAATCTCGTACTCAGAAGACTGACGAATTCACACAATGGTGCATCCAAGCTCTAAGTGCTCTTCAGTCCACCGTGGATAGTAAGTTTTCTAGTTCTAATCCTGTGTTGGAATTTGGATGTTAAATGCGCGATTGTTTTTCAAGTTCCAACTTTTGTGGCCTTCTTAAAAGACGTGGAGTCGTCGTTCGATGTTCACGATTATGTTCGATCGTATCTTGGTGAAAACAAAGAAGCACACGATTTTGCAAAGGAATTTTTGGAACGTCGTAGCAAGCATAAAAACCGCGCCAAAAAACACGAAGAGGTTGATTCTTGATTATAGTATTTGTTTGAGAATTATGAGTTAAAAATTTATTTTTGATTTAAAATTTTAGGAAAATATGTGGGGACCTGCGCCTGCCATTAATCCTGCTAACAAAAATCAGCCAATGCAGAATTCTGAAGATGGTCAGAAAGGAGGACAAAAGAAGAAAAAGAAGAACAAAATGCAAAAAGTGGACAGCAGCATACTGGGTTTCACCGTCCATGCTGCCATCGATCGCATAAATGTTGGAGAAATCGAACACTTGGAGGGAATTTGAGAGCTTAATTGAATGGTTAGCGTAAATCGAGTACTGCTCGGTTTGTTAAGATTTCTAATCGGATCGATTAGCTTAAATTATATCCAGCAGGAGTATTTTTACTTAAATTAGTCAGTCTGCTGATTCTATTTATGATGTTATTTAATTTAAGAAATTGTAGTTTACTGTGCTTAATTTTTTTTTTTTTTTTTTTTTTTCACACACGTGAAACTGTTGAAGTAATTGTTATATGTTTTGCACATTACAAAAGCGCCTGTAAAATTAAAAGAAAATTTAGATGAAATTGATGAAGTTTAATTACAAACTTATCAACTGTAAAAATAAGACTTAGCATTTAAAACAAACATGATAAACTATTGACTTATGGTATGTAATTTAGCAGTTTTTAAAAAAGTTTTTGTTTATTGTCAGGTTAAATACTTAGAATTAACTTTGCAAATGTCATCAAAGTTAGATGTTTAAATACATGTTTTAGAGTTTTTATACCTTTTAATTTTTGTTTTTGTTTTGTTTTATTTTATTCTTTTTTTTTTCTAGGTTATTGAAGTCAAAGTCCTGCTGGATTATCCGATAAAGAATTATTTGAAGTTGGTTGTTTTGTCAAAGAAATTTGGTAAAAGGAATTGAATTGTCACATTTGTTGATTGAAAAACAAATTTTAATTGCGAGAAATATTAAAAATGATACAAAAAATGGCTTTATTGTGTAATATTATGAATAAAATTTACGTAGTATGAATTTTTCGAATTAGCTTAGTGAGTGAATTGTGCATTTTTATAGAAAGGAAATCGTTCCAGTTTCAGTTGTAGTTCACATCTTTGTGAATTCTGTCGTGTGGTGTTGAGTTTGTGAGTAATATCTCTTCGTTTTCAGGTTTTTATTTCTGCTGGTTTCATTGGAACTGTCTAGTAAACTCCAGACAGTACGTTATTAATAGGGTTGCCAACTGTCCCTCATTTAAATCTTGTGCCTTGCGTCCTGCCATATTTAGTAATTTCCCCAAAATGTCCCGATTTAGGACACTTGTGATGCAGTTGAGCTATTTTTTAAATTTGCCACTAATGGGAAATGGCGCACAATATAGTTAGAACTATATTCTCAGATCTAAATCTTTGACCTAGAACTAAGAAGAAGTAAGAAGTAAATTTTATGAGAAATTTTTAAAACAAAACAATGTTTTGCTATTAATAGCAAAAAATATTCTTATATTGTATAAAAAAAAAAAAAAACATTTTTTCTTTTCAATTTCATAGCTTTTAATTCTGATTTACATCAAATTTTTATTAACTTTCCACTAACTTTTATTATGCTCATGATTGGCTTTCCATTACCGGTACATCTTTTTATGGCTTAATTTAATCCCGTTTTCCAACTGTTGTACCTTTGAAAGTGACTTTCGAGATTAAGATTAGTTTAAGTTTCTATATTTCTAGTTATATTTAAACCGTCTATTTGTTCTTAGTTAAGCCTATATTTTGTTTCTAGTTTAAGCCTTTTAGTACATGATCATTCTTATGGCATGCTTCCTTTATTGATATATCATCATTGTTGATTGTTACTCACAATGCTGTCGTGCTATTGTAGTAAGGTTTCTTTGCAACTGAAATGTCATTATTAAATCAGTAAAGCATCAGCTTTGCTCAAGGCAACACTTCTTTCTTTATTCTCTCTCTCTTGCTTTATTCTCTCTCTCTTACTTTATTCTCTCTCTCTTGGCTTCTTCTTCTTCTAACATTAGCCCTAACTTAAGGGACTTAGGTTTTTAATTTCTGGCACTTGGGCCTAACCTGGGACTTCTTTCTTTATTTTCTCTCTCTCTCTCTCAACCCTAATTTTTAATTTCTGGCACTTATGCCTAACCTGGGACTTCTTTCTTTATTTTCTCTCTCTCTCTCTCTCAACCCTAATTTTTCCATCTAACATTTCCCTGACTTCTTTGACACTTGTAGTTTCGCTGTTTGTTTTCTTCTCGATTTCTGAAGCAAAAGGTTGACCAGCTGTTCGTAATGGCAATCGGAAAACAGTGGACCGAGCCCATTCCTCTTCATCAACCGAATAAACTTGCTTAAAATGTGGCTTGATTTTGACTAATCCTCCAGGTGCCGTACTCGTGCTTGAGTAAATGGCTTGTTGTTGTAAACTATCAATGCCGGTCCTTGTAAATTTTTCCAATTTTTGCTAATCAGTTTTTTAGGATGCACCATTTCCATAAACACATCCTATTTGTTGCTGTATTCTCTCAAGATGTTGTTGACCCTCCTTGTCAGATTTTCGTATTGCCCATAAAGGCTTCTCCATCTTTGAAAAATGAAGACGAGAATTTTTCCAGCATCATCTTTCGTTGGAGACAAACTCCCAATCTAACTGCTGAATCTCTAGGGATCTCTCGGTTACAAAATATTAAAACTGATGCAGATCTTAAAATACCATTGGTATCAGGGATAACCAATTCACTTCTAATTGCCATCTTCTCTTCTTCAGTTAAGTTGGCCAAATGTCTGCTGATTTTGGTGCACAAGTTGAGTGCAACTTGTAATTCTCGGTTTGGTAAAGCTTCAAGTCCGAAATCGTTCTTCAGTAATTGTAAACGCTCTTTTGACGCCACACAACTCGAGAAATTTCTCACATTCTTCGTAAGAAGTGTCTTTGATTGAAAACAAATACGGAGCATAATTTGCTTCGAGTGGTTGGCAACAAACGACGTTGGACGAAACGGGACCAATGGATTTCACGATTACTACATTCATTTCCTGTAGTTGTTTGAGTAACTGTTGGTTCAAAGTTGAATTGACAGTATTTTGAAACAACTTGAGGCAATCTGATGCCATTCGCTGCACCTATTTTAGACAATCAAATTTAGGGTCCCATTTAATACAGCTCACAAATGTTACCGTAGAATGGGGTGAAGTGAGACAGGAAATTGTTTGCAAATTTAATGTGTTCAGGGTTAGTTGATGACAATAATAAAAACATTCCACATGAAAGCAGGTTAAAAATGATTATAAACTTTTAAGCAAATGACATTTTTTAACGCAATTACTCCAGTATACAGCAAAAACAATCATAACTCACAAGTCAGTTGCCTTCCATCTGTCAAACTCTTTCAACCCTCTACCTTTTCTGTTAAACTCAAGTGGCACATCTTTACTCAATGTTGTTAATGAGTTTGGAATTTTTTGTAAATCAGAGAAAGAAAGTCGAACACGATAATCACCCTTCATAAAAAATTGTACAATTCGTCTCACACATTCTAGACAGACACTATGCATGTAATCCAAATGGAAATTCCTAATCATGTCAATTTTTAACTCTATCTAGAGGAGATGTTCCAGTGTGATGTTTTTTGTTTTTTCTTTCTCTGAATGTTTTGTCTGTTCTTTTCTTACAATTTGTATTTAGATACACAACTCTTCCTCTATAATATGTGCCTTCCACTTCACATTTATCACAACAATAATAAGCTCCATGTTGTTTAATACATTTTATCATAGCTGTGGCTGGAGCATCACAAACAAAAGCCACATTAGAAGATTGACAAATATATAAAATACCATTATATAAAATTCCATTGTTAAGAACAATTCTGAGACAAATGTTGAAAAATACATTTCCAGAGAAGAAGGTTTTTTCATAGTTAGAACTATATTCTCAGATCTAAATCTTTGATCTGAGAACTAAGAAGAAGTAAGAAGTAAATTTTATGAGAA
>JAQFZP010003443.1:0-10243 GCA_034695745.1 Geophilus truncorum | reverse complement strand
TTCACCCATGCCTCATGCATTTTCACCGTACATTGCCCCTAACATCATGGACTACGTACCACCAGTGGTTGTCGAATGTACTCCACAGCAGCCGGACGAAATGGTCGAAATTCCAGCAGGGGTCTGTACTCCCGACGACCCGGTACATCTGGGAATCCCTGCGTCTAGCATTGCGGATGGACCGCAGTACCACGAAGAACACATCGCCATTCTTCAGGAATTCGAAGGTTCTGAAGATGCGTCGTGTACCACTCCTGCTGCAGCTGCAGCTCCACATCCCGTAATGCGACTTCTAGGCCAAAAGGATTTTAGAAAGAGAGAAAAAGTAGCGATACCATTCCACCTGCCGTCAATTGACGAAGACGCCGCGGGAATTGTTGGGGTGTGTCCCGATCAAGCAGAAGATGAGTCACCACTTATGCCATTTGAAGAAGAGACTTCGGGTCTAGATGAAACTATCATGACTGAAGAGTCGTTCCTTGTCCCTTGTGAATTAGAGGCCTCTGGAGCAACTGTCGAAGAACCCTTCTCTTTGAGTGATAGTCTACGAAAACGTTGGGTTGCACGAGAGGCAGCCATTAAACAATGGGAGCTAGAATCATCAGCAAAATTAAGAAAAGAACAAGAAGAAATTATGGCTAAGATAGAAAGTCCAATGGTCATACAGCCGGAAGAAGATCAAGTGGGAGTGTGCGAAGACACTGACGAAGAAGATGAAGAGGAGAATGCTTTTTATGAAGATTACTTAAAACAGTACGATGCAAAACTTGCAGCAATGACAACATCGCGATATCTCACACCCATAAAAGAAGAAACAGAAGAGATGTATGCAGGTGCAACTCCTTGCAATGATACTACAGACTTATTTGAGCAATCTTTTGAAGACGGAGCTGTTGGTTATTTCGAACACACACCGTTTCAACACGAGATAATCGAAGACTGGCCTGAACTAAAACAACATCCACATCTTCCCCACTTTGACTTGCCACCCGACAAAACACCGCTTTCTTCCAGCGCCTTAGAAGGACATGATGCTGCTTCGTACGTGACTCCAGAGCGAGATCCGCACCAATATGCAGGCAGGTTGGGACGACCAATAGCTAAATTCAAACGTCCTCATTATGAAGAAATAGTAACGTCTCCCGTACCCTTTGACTTGGCGCAAGCGGATGAGCACTTTTCTCCTATAAGCTATGGTCCTCCATCGCAAATTCGGCAACAGTATGCCAGTCCTGTGGAACGACGAGAGTTGGCCCAAGAAGAAGAAAGGAGGAGGAGAAAAACCGAACAACGTAGAATAGTGAGTAGGCCACAAAGACTGTCATCTCCACAACCGGGTCCTTCGGGGCTGCAGATTACACCTAGTAGAGCAACACAAGAGGTTAGTTTATGGCACACACCTGAAGAGGAGGAAGAATTAGAAAACCGAGCTGAAATTGTTCATCCGGTTTGTCCACTACCACAACGTACTCCACTTACACCTCTTCCTCATCACCAACATCGACGTCTACCGTCGACATCTCGACATCCACCATCTGCATCTAGACATCCACCGTCTGTGTCTCGACATTCACCACCCTTGTTGCGACGTGCACCATCCGTGTGTCAACCTCAAGTTCCTGCTGCTCCTTTACAGGAACAAGAGGCAGAAGATGAAGTTCTGTTTTATGGCTCAATGTTTCCACCAGAGCGTACTCTAGCTCAACCTCAAACTCGATTTCAATTTCAACCTCAACCTCAACCTCAACCTCAACCTCAACATCGACCTTCTGAGAATCGTTTTGCAGGACAAGACGTTGAGAATGTTGATCAAATGTTTGAAGAAGAATTAACTCCGACTTCACCTGAATCTCCACCTGTTCGTGTTGGTTCTAACGTTTCTCCTCCGGCATATCAACCACCACCTGGCGACAGTAAATACTTAGGACTGAGGATTTATGGTGAAGATCCAGATCCAGATCGATGGAAGATCAGAGAACAGCCTTTTTTCAAAATCTTCGAAGATCCGACCGAAGACGCTGATGTGTGTCTATCTGCCCACAGTGGATTGCCACGACCCATAATTCCCCAACCAATTGGTCCAATGCCTCAAAGAGTACGACAAGAAGACATGGGAAGTGTACGAGGCATGCCAAGAATTCCTCAAAGACTACGTCCTCCACCAGTACGACCAAGGGGAAGACCACCTGCTGATTGGAGGCAGCAAGAGACTTTTGCAACTCCATGTGTAGCAGATGAAGAAGAACCAGAAGTTGAGCAACAACCAATAGATCACCCTTCGTTGCAACAGCGTGGTGTTTGCCCAATGCCAGCGCAAAAAGCAGTAGATAGAACATGCGCGAGTTATCAAACTCCTCAAGAAGCAGTGCAATACACTCCGAGAGCTTTCAGAACACCGGAAGCAACCGATGATCTTCAACAACGTTTGGGTCCAAGACCGCCAAAAAAAGATAAAAAAAATCGACCTCAGCGAACTCCCAGGCCTTCTCGAACTCATATTAAACCTCCATGTGCAGAAGATGAAGAACAAGAAGAACCAGAAGTTGAGCAACGACACAGGGATCGTCATCTGTTGCAACAGCGTGGTATTTGCCCATTGCCAGCGCAAGAAGCAGGAGATAGAGCATGCGCGAGTTATCAAATTCCTCAAGAATCAGTGCAATACACTCCGAGTGCTTTCAGAACACCGGAAGCAACCGATGATCGTCAACGAGGTTTTGAACTGAGACCGACAAAAAAAGATAAAATAAATCAACCTCAGCGAACTCCTAGGCCTTCTCGAACTCATATTAAACCTCCATGTGTAGAAGATGAAGAACAAGAAGAACCAGAAGTTGGGCAACGACTCGTTAATCGACCTCTGTTTCAAGAGCGCGGTATTTGCCCAATGCCAGCACAAGAAGCAGGAGATAGAGCAAGTGCAATGCAATACCCTGCGAGTGCTTTCAGAACACCGGAAGCCACTGACGATCTTCGACGACATCTTGCTCTTAAACCTGAGAGAGCTCCTGGGCCTTCTTGGACTCATATTAAAACTCCAGAACAAACACCAGTCTATTGGAGGCAGCAAGATTCCTTCGCAACTCCACATGCAGCAGATGATGGAACTCCTAGACCTTCCTGGACTCATGTTAAACCTCCAGAACAAACACCAGGTGATTGGAGGCAGCGAGATTCCTTCGCAACTCAATCTGCAGCAGATGAAGAAGAGGCGGAAGTTGAGCAACAGCATGGTATTTGCCCAATGTCAGCGCAAGAAGCAGGGGATATAGCAAGTTCGAGTTATCGAACTCCTCAAGAAGCAGTGCAACACTCTGCGAGTGCTTTCAGAACACCGGAAGCAACCGACGATCTTAGACGACGTCTTGGTCTGGGACCGCCAAAAAAAAATAAGGATAATCGACCTCTGCGAACTCCTAGACCTTCCAGGACTCATGTTAAAACTCCGGAACGAAGTGCTAGGGACGTCGAAGAAAGACAACGCCCGTCTATCTTCGAATCAGCTGCATTATCCCGGCAATCCCAGCAACGGAAGGCGATGCCAACTGTGGATTCCACACCCAGTATGCGGGTAAGGGACATACCATCAACGCGGCCTCCAAGACCTTCGAGACCTGCAGTACCCGAACAGGTGCAAAGACCTCAAAGGGTCGAAGTTCGTCCAAAAACTGAAGGAGTCCCAGAAAAGAAATCCAAGAGAAGGATCTTTCCAGAGGCAACTCTTGTTTGTGAAAGTTTCGAAGACTCAAGTGCAGTTGGAGAAATTACAGACATCCTCAATAAATACCCAGAAGTAGATGGCGCTATATTCCCACCTTACGAACTGCCCACGAGAGAAGTTCTGGAGTTTAAAGATTTTCTCGTGTGTTACGATTTCCAGACTAGAACACCATGTTGGACCCTCGAGCTTATTAGTGAAAAAAATGCAAAGCCAATGCAGTGGTATCCTCCTGCAAATAGAGCGGATCATAGAATTCCTGAGGAATTTAGATCTGATGCACAGGATTATAAATCGGTGATAAATAGGTTTAAGGAAATGCAGTTGGTCAATGTGGAACTTCATCAGAATGATACTGAAGGAACTTGTGTTTATTCGAACGTGGCGCCACAGGTAAAACAAAAAAAAATTATAAAAATATTTTTAAACATAAATTAATTTTGTAGGCAACAGGTGGAAGACCCCATACATCTAAATCACTATGGAATGAACTGCACGAATACGTTGTCCATTTGACAAGAAAACATCACAATATTTGGGTTTTGTCTGGTGCTTTGTATTTACAAGAGTAAGAAATTTAAATTTAATTTTTTTGTTTGGAAAGTATTAAAAATATTTTTTGTAGAAAATGTAATAATAAGTGGAAAGCCCGATTCGAATTGATTGGAAACAAAAGAGTAGCAGTTCCAACGCACTTTTTCAAAGCCATTCTTGCACCTACGTCAGACGACGAGTCGCGTTCAGGTTTTCGACTTGAATGTTTTAAATTTAAGAACGAATTTACCAACGACCTCGATTTGAGGAATTACCATATTCCAAGATCTCAATTAGAGAGTGAAGCTGGTTTTCTAATATTTGAAGCACTTAAGGACAATAAAGTCACGATTGAAGACACAGATCCAGAATTCGCACAAGTATGAAATTTGATCTAAAAAATTATTATTTCAATTTTTAATAATTTTTTTTTGATTTGATACAGAAATATTCGTGTTAAACCGAGGAATTATCCAGAATTACGTCTCTATTAATTATTTTTGATCGAAATTAAGTTTAAAACTGTAATATATTTAAATTTTCTGTAAAATTTCATTTTGGAAATAAATTTTTATAAAATATAAAACATTTAAATATTACTTTTTTTTTTTGATTTGATACAGAAATATTCGTGTTAAACCGAAGAATTATCCAGAATTACTTTTCTATTAATTTTTTTTAATCGAAATTAATTTTAAAACCCTAATATATTTGCATTTTGTGTAAAATTTCATTTTGGAAATAAATTAAATGTAAAACATGCATCATATTTTTCAACTATTACAAAATCCACAACAATCGAGTGCATTACATTGTTACTATCCTACCCACAAACCCACTTTCGAATTATTAGCAGCCATTACCTAAATTTCGAGTGCAGTCACTGCTGAAAATGTTATGCTAAATTTTAAGAAAAAAAACAAACTAAAAAAAAATGATATATTCTAAACTCATTAGATTATCAACTTGTGCTGCTGTTGGTGCATCTTTATGTGCATTATCAGAAAAATGGAGGCAAATCATTACGCCACGAGTAGGTGCACAACCACAATGTAGCCATTTCACACCCGAAGGACCACAATGTACTCCTTTCACACCCGAAGAACCACAATGTACCCCTTTCACACCCGAAGAACCACAATGCAGCCATTACCCAGGAGGACCGCATTTAAGTCCTTTCGAACTTGAAGAACCGCATGTATGTTCTTTGATACCTGAAGGACCACGTGTAACTCCTTTCTCACCTGAGGAACCACCTAAGGAACCACATGAAACCCCTTTAAAACAAAAAGAACCAAAAACAACCCCTTTCTCCCCTGAAAAACAACATAAAACCCCTTTTGAACAAAAAGAACCAAAAACAACCCCTTTCTCACCTGAAGAGCCACATGAAACCCCTTTTGAACAAAAAGGGCCAAAAACAACCCCTTTCTCACCTGAAGAGCCACATAAAACCCCTTTTGAACAGAAAGGACCAAAAACAACCACTTTCTCACCTGAAGAGTCACATGTAACCCCTTTCACATCTAAGGGACCACATGTAACCCCTTTCTCACCTGAAGAAAAATTGGCACCTTCTCCACCTCCCAAAAAGAAACATGAGGATCTTCCAGATTTCGAAGATAAACCGAAACCACCCCCAGCTCCCAGAAAAAAACGGGGGCCTCCTCCAGATGCCGAAGTAGAACCGGAACTTCTTCCATTTCCCGAAACACCAGAAGAAGAAAACCTAGAATCACCTCCAGTTGCCGAAAAAAAACCAAAGCCTCCTCTAATTCCTGTAAAAGAACCGGAAATTACTTTTTCGTACCTCGGAGAAGAAGTGGTGACTCCTCACAGTTCCATCGCCGGTCCCAAGTACAAAAAGGACATTCCGTCCACCGATTCGAGTGACCAAAGCTCCGACGACGAACTTCCGACTCCTCCAAGTATCAGCGAGAAGGAAAGTTCTAGTGAAGTCGAAAGTATCAACTACGTCACTCCTCCAAAAATTGTCAAACCGGAAGTGAGTGAAGAGGAAGGCATTTTGTTGAATAAAGATGACCAAGACGAAGTTGTTTGCGATTTATACAGTGATCCGGCCGCACACAAGATGAAGATCCAGAAGTTTCCAGACTGGGATCCGTATCCGGCAGGTCCGATCTTTCCTCACCCGGAAGTTCCCAACAGACAGATCATCGAGGGTAAAGACTTCATGGTGTGTTACGATAATCAACTCAGGGTACCGGCGTGGTGTTTGGAGGTGGTGAGGAGTGATACGATAAACATGCATCTGGAAAACATTCCGGATGAAATAACGCTGGCGACTGCTGTTGAAAAGGAGTTTCGTGCCGGGAAAGATGATTATGGACAGATGAAGGATTATAAAGGGGTTAGGCTTGCCGATCCGAGGTTTCATCCTGAAAATATAGAGGAAACGACTAATTATGTTAATATTGTACCACAAGTAAGTGAAAAATTATTTTTAATTTATTGTTTGGCAGATGTCCGATATTGCAAGCAAAAAATCGGCCGATACCGATTTTGATATTTCGTAAATTTTACAAGTCAATTTTTTGGCCCTTTTTATTAAAGAAATCTTCATAAATTTTTTAAAGAAATACATGTACTAAAATCTAACTAATTAACTAAATTTTAGTAATCAATATTTACAAAAAAAATATTTTTTGGTGTATTTATCTTGTTTTCGTTACGTTTTAATAAATTTTGAACAAAACCGTATTAGTAATTTGACCACCTAACCCAAATCATTTTTGAAAAAAATCGGAATCAACAGCCAAAATATTTTTGCGAATATTGGCCGATATCTGACACCGATTTCAAAATCGGTCAAGCCCTAATTGTTACTTACTGTTTTTTATTTTTTTCAGAAAACTTGTGGTAAAAAAGATGCTGGGCGTATATGGGAAGAAATGTCTCAGTATGTAGCTTATCTCGCTTGTACTTATGAGCAGGTCTATATCTTAACTGGTACTGTGTTTGCACCAAGGTAAGATGTGATAGATGATACTAAAATAAAATTTAATTTTTTTTTTATATTAAAAAAAAAAAAAAAAAAAAATGTTATTAGGAGTTGTGGATTTCGAAAATTGCACATAAAGTATGACATTTTAGGAGATAACAAAGTTGCCATACCGTCACATTTTTTTAAAGTCATCCTTGCTCGAAATACACGAGGTCATGGATTTCGGCTGGAATGTATTAAATTTGAAAATGATCCTGCGGTTGAAGCGGATTTCATCAAATACCACGTACCTAGAAGCGAGATTGAAAAAGACACCGGTTTGCCAATTTTTATTGAAGTTGACGACGAATTCATCACAGACACAAACGTAGATACAAGATACGCCAAGGTAAAGTCAAACTAAAATTTCAAAAAATAATTTAATTTTTGTGGAATTTTTTTTTTTTTAGAGTCATGGTCTCAGCTTACCAGCCTTGAAGTATCACGATTCCTATCCAAAGGATCGTTATTTCAAAATTTGAACTGTTATTATTTTCTGTAACAAAACAAAACATATTTCATGTTAATTATATTTTGAAATAAAAATAATAAAATATTTTGGTTTTAACAGCCAATTCACAGTCGTGTCTTCAATTAAATGAAAATCTGACTTCATTTACATTTTAGTACAAGTCACCCTAAAATAATAAACAAACAAAAACAACAACAACAAAATATTTCAAACTTTCGATACAAAAGAAATCGAAATTTTTTCCATTAACAAATAAATTTAATAATTTCAAATGAAAAAACTTTCTCTGCACAAAAAAATCAATTAACGTTTAATTTTCAAGCTAGATAGCACCACTGTTGATATTCTTAAAAAAACAGCGCTACCTTCAGTCAGAACTGCAACAAAACATCATCCATGGTCATTATTAAGGAAAAGCAAAACCTTTCTAAATCTTAAGTTAGTAAACCCCTTATGAGTTATTTAAACCTTCTTCGCCGAGGAACAATTCCGGTGCTATGCACTTCAATTTACTTATCCCTTTCGCTTAGTCCAAAATGGAACAAGAATTTCTTAAAGGTGCATGCGTCTGCACCGCAAACGCCACCCTCACAGCCACCACAACAGTCACGACCCAGAGCACCTCGCTGCAGACATGGCACTTACCCTTGGATGATGGACGAGTACGGGGGAGTCGTCCCTCCACCTAAATTCACCCGAGGTGGACGTCCGGGATATGGCTACCCGCCCTCATGCTCCATTTTCCCCGCCATGGCATATGACCCGACAATACCGAATCCCGCGTATCCCAACAGATACATCTTGGAGTACGACGGTTTCATCATATGTTATGATAATTGCACACGTACTGCATGCTGGGTAATCGAGCTCCTGGACCCTCGTCCACTGGACAAGCCATTGCCACCGTGGTACATCATCAGAAGAGAGTTTAGAGTTCCGAGTGAGTTTGGGATTGAGGATAGTGATTATATACAAGACGACGAAGATGTCGATGAAGAAGGGCACTTGGTACATAAATATATGAAGATGTTCATCGTTGCACCTGAACTCCATTGTTTTCATACAGCGAGTGATCATGATCCGTTAGTTTTCACAAACATTCTTCCAGAGGTAAGTATTGTTGATTAATTAATTTTTTCGAGTATTGGAAATTAATTTGTAGTTTCACGTCCCCGCCTGCCTGTCGATGGCGCTCAAACTGAAAATATATATTTATAAAAAATAAATAAATAAAAAATAACATCATCAGCCTCTGATTTGTGAAAATTTATAAAGATTTAGAGATTTTTCAAAATTTTTTCTCCAACCTCTCAATTTTATATTAAAATATTCATCTTTAAAAATAACCCCAAAAAAAAAAAACAATTTACCCAAATTAATTTCTAGTAAAAAATACAATTTTTTATATTAAAAAAAAAAAAAATGCCCTTCTGCCTCTACTTTCGGTAGTTTCCCGGGCGTGAAACTACAAATTAATTTCCAATAACTTTAAGTTTATATTTCTTTAGGCCAGAGGTCCAAATGGGAGTATCTGGAGTGACTTGAACGCTTATGTCAAGTTCCTCATACCAAAATATGAAAAAATCTATGTTTGTTCAGGACCGTTATTTTTACCCGAGTAAGTATAAATGAATATAAAATTATTTAAATCCATTTATTTTATCTTATTTATTTTTTTAAGGCCATGTCCTGAAGATTGCACCCGCCATGTTGAATACGTTCGTCTGGGAGATAACCAAGTTGCAGTTCCAACTCACTTTTTCAAGGTCATAGCATGTTTACACAAAAATGGTACTTTCCGCTTCGAATGCTTCAAAGTGAAAAACGTCCCAATCGAAGGTTGCGAAGAGTTGAAGGATTACCACGTACCCAGGAAACAATTGGAAAGTGATGCTGGTTTTATCATTTTTGAGCACATCAAACCAAAAATGATCAAACAAACGCACATTTATCCGGATTATGTCGAACCAAGGGTAAAACAGAAAAGATTTCTTAAACAGCATAAACAATTCACTGTATCTTTTCAGCTGAAGCTCAGGAAGTGCAAAAAAGATAAAGAAGAAGAAGATGAAGAAGAAGATGATGATGATGAAGAAGAAGAGAAAAAGTCAAAGAGTGGACCTTGTAAACCATGTCAACATAAAGTTAAAACTTGTCCACCAGGTGAACAATTTGAACATCCTGCTGAAGGTTCCGCATTTCGAAGGAAAGATCCTGGAGGTCGATTTATTCCAATGAGTAAACCGTCAATGAGTGAACAATTTCAACATCAACCTACTGAAGGTCCTGCATTCCAAGGATTCCAAGGTTTTGGACATAAATCTACTGAAGGTCCTACATCACAAGGATTCCAAGGTTTTGGACATCAACCTACTAAAAGTCCTGCATTACAAGGATTCCAAGGTTTTGGACATCAACCTACTGAAAGTCCTGTATCACAAGGATTCCAAGGTTTTGGACATAAATCTACTGAAGGTCCTACATCACAAGGATTCCAAGGTTTTGGACATCAACC
>JAQFZP010003442.1:0-10249 GCA_034695745.1 Geophilus truncorum | reverse complement strand
AAGCTCGAATTGATCCGGTTGCCAAAGTGAGGCAACCAATTAGAAGTAAACTAACTGAAAATATTCAAAAGAAAATTAAAAAAAATTATTTTTAAAAATAAATAAATAATGTGTGCTTTAATTGTTTTCTACCTTGGCTTATTCCTAAAGCTCCGTATACAGTTAATCGTTGAATTCTTGAGTTCATTGAAACTGTTGATGGATCTTGACTCCACATACTCAACCACGTATTTGCAAGCACTCCACAAGTCGCAGACAATGCAAATGAAGTGAAACAAACTATAATTATGGCAGTCCCTATTTCCTTGAAATATTTCATGTAAATTTTCATGCGCACCTATTAAGATTAAATGTATTATTATTTAATACATCAATTTTGTATAAATATTGATCAATATACTTGTCCTGTTTCTGCAGTTTCAGCTTCAATTAATGTAGCTATTTTTTTCTGTTTTTCTAGTTCTGGGTTTGCCTTTTTTTGCGACAACTGGCGTTTGTATACATGAATTTCTTGGCTCACACTCCGCGAAATTCTTCGCTTTAAACCGGAAGACACAGATTCTTCTGCAGCACCCAATGGGAAGTGTTTCGAATCTGAAGTTCTGGGATCTGAACTGACTGGCCCCAGACTTTTAATAACAGATTTAGGTGTAAAATCTTTTTAAAAAAATTTTTGGAGGCATCATGAAGAAATACTTACGAATCTGATTCCACGCTTGTCAAACGCGCAACTTCTTCTCTAATGCATTCAAAATCTACAATTCCAAAGAAAAGTATTAGAATAAAGGCTAGAGACGTCTCAATGTTAGTTATGCACTCGTTAAATCTTCATCAAGTTCACTCTCATCATTTTCTGCTAAGTAATTGATTAGAAAATCGGCAAACGCTCCCTTATTATTTAGAAGTTCGGTATAACTTCCGGTTTCAGTCACTTGACCTTTGTCCAGCACGACAATAATGTCTACGTGTGGTAAGTGAACAATACCGTTAGTAATAAATAATCTGGTCTGTAAATTTGAAATAAAAGATTAAAATGTCAATAAATTGAATACCGTAGTTTATTATTGTCACCTTATTTTTAAGTAAACCGTTAGGGCCAATGACATTTTCGAAAATGTGTTTGCCAACATGCGAGTCAACGGCACTCAATGGGTCATCCAAAAGGATAATGTCGCAGTTGCTGTAAACTGCTCGGGCTAAACTCACTCGCTGTTTCTGGCCTCCGCTCAAATTAATGCCCTAAAAATAATCGAATTTTAAATTTGTAAACTATGAAACATTTTTACAACTTACTCTTTCTCCTATTTCTGTTTGATCTCCTGCTGGCAGTAAATCCAAATCAGCTTTTAAAGCGCACGCATCAATCACTTCTTCGTATCGATGTTTATCAAATGGCGAACCGAACGTGATGTTATCGCGAAGAGTGACGTTTTGAATCCACGCTTGTTGAGCAACGTACGCAACTGTACCCTTTACGTATAAAATTTAATGAAAGCCGTAACAAACAACCAAAAGAATGAATACTTTAGTGTTAACGTGGCCATTTCTTTTTTCCATTTCTCCCAACACGGCTGAGATAAGAGACGACTTTCCACATCCAACTGGACCAAGCACAGCTATTAAATGCCCAGGTGGACAGATCAAGTCTATATTATTTAATATTGGGTCTCCTTCGGCATTCCACGCAAACGTCCCATTCACTATTTCAACGGCGTTTTCTAACGAAAAAGTAAAAATTGAAATTTCTTTATACGTACCGATACTGTATGTATGTCAATTAAAGATTTCAAATTACTTGCAGCAATATCATGAGCTATTGCATTTGGATCCAATTCTTCCTGGTTTAAGAACTTGTTTAGTCTTTTGATGGAAACATTTGCCTGAAAATAACAAAGTGCATCAACATTAAATTTTTAATTACCGTATTGAAAATTTGTTTTCACGTACTTGCACCAAATTCACTATCAGCATTGGCACAGATATCAGTGGATAATAAATGATGTTAAATAGAGAAATGGAAACAAACACCTTTTTCGCATCTAACACGTTGTTTTCGTCAATAAGAATGAATGTGACAAAGGTTGATAAGGCCACAATGATGGGTACATTCCCAATCAGGAATTGGACGAATGCCGTTAAGTAGGCATTCGTTTTCAACATCTTCAGTTCCTTACTTCTTACCGCAGTTAATTGCGCCCCAAAAGAATTTTCCCACGCGTATAGCTTCAAAACTTTTATCCCAGCCAGAATTTCGTTCATTAATTTAACTCGGTGGTCTTTAAACTTCATTTGCTGAACCTGTACTTGCTGCAATCGACCTGCGACGAAACCGTTGATTGGAATCATTATAATTAACACTGCCAGGCTGGCAAGTGTTGATATGCCTAATTCATTCCACAGTAAATAAATACAAAAAGAAATTTGCAGTGTTCCGGTCCAACAAAAGTGGATTTCAGGAAGGACATTATATAAATGCTCTGTATCGATTGACATTAAGTTTACAATTTCACCAGTGGACGAACTGCTCTTGACATTACTATTCATTCGAATTGCCTAATTCAAAAATGGAATAATTATGTTTTCTGACATATAGTACAGCAAGGAATAAGTTGGCTTACTTTTCTATAAATTGCAGAGATAAGTGAAGCTCTCAACTTTGTACCCATTAAAAATGCAATCCAAAATTGCTGAGTGTAAAAATATGCAGTTACAAATCCCATGAACATTATAAGACTGCAATACATATATCCATGCCAATTCGGTTCTTCAGTACTGCTGACAAAATCGATGAGAAACCTAAGAAAAAATAAAAACGAAAATAAATTTCTGTAGTTATACTGTATATACATACCGTAAAGAAAAAAAATTATTACTTTACCTCAGAGCAAATGGTGTTGTAAAATCAGTTATTTTCGCGCCCAATGACGATAATCCCGTGAGTATAAATGGTAGCCAAAATGTTCTTCCCAGTGCGTTTAAAATAGATGGAATTTTTCCAGCTCTAGATATATTTAATTTAATATTTTTATTAAAATGTAATGTTTTAAACTGTTACGTTCATACTGGGTTTGTTTTTGAAAAATTATTTGCCACTGCTTTTGTAATTTTGGAAAGACATTACTGCAACGATATGAAGGCATCAAATCCCAAAGATCATCTTTCGTGAGCGGACGACGAAATCCGAGATAACACATTCTAATAATAAATTAACATTCATTAAAATCTTGGATTAAAACATTCTTATAGTTTAAAAGAACGTTTTTATTTATTTCGAGTGTTGTTTGACCAAAACTTACTTATCAAACCAAAAGAAATAATATTTCGATATCACAGATGCATCTAGGTAAGGACATTGATCCTATTTGATATTAAAAAAAAAGAAGAATATTTTGACGCTGGTAATAGGTACCGGTATACAAAAGCACACCTTTTCCTCGGTCGACGAAAATGATATCTTATCGGGAATTGAAGATAACACCAATTGCACCACAATTAGTGGGGATGTTATAACACAACATACGAACAAAAATATGTTTTCTGATTCCTCTTCCTTTTAAAAAAAGAAAGGAATAAAACATCATTAATACTTTGTTTAGTATTCATGTATCATGCGTTCATTACCGATTTTATGGCACTTGTTGCCGACATAATCGACGAACGAAAAGTTATAATTGAAGAAAATGTGAAAAATAACCAGAACAAAAATAGAACGCCTGATGACCTCCGACCTCTTAGGCGGTGATATAATGTTAGAATTGTTACAAACATCTAATAAAAGAACAAATGTTCTTATGAGAGGTCAAGTTTAGCAAATATAAAAAATTTAAGGTACAAAAGTAAGGCTTTTTATGAAGGTGGAGTAATAATTGACGGAAGCAACATCCATCCATTCTCTCGCTGACACCCAATAGAATAATTCTGCCAAGGCTAACACACACAAACAAGCATTCAAAATCTGGAATTATATAAAAAAGTATACTATTAAAAAAAAATTATTTTGTGAAAATAAAAAATTATGTTTTACTAGTTTCATAATATTTAAAGATGTCCATGGCACAGTTCTTCTCTTATGTTTTTTCACTGAATATATTTCAAAAGGTAAACAGATCCACAAAAATCCACATGGAATCCATATTAAAACTGTTTTCTGGAAGCATTTTGTGAAGTCTGGATTGTTAGTATCCCAAACTACGGTCCAATCCTGAAAAAATTAATAAAAGGCAAATTAAAATATTATTTTAATTTTTTTTGCCTTGAAAATGTATTTGAAATTACCATATGCTGTTTTTTTGTTTTTTTTTAACGAAATAAATATTTAATTCATTAAAAAATTGTATAAAACCAATATTTTATTTATTTCAATCGAATTGTATGAATTTTCTTGTTCAAAGATATAAATTTCTGATAACTTTACACTTAAATAAGTTTGCACTCACCCAAAACGATGACCCACAATGTTCGTCCAAAAGAGCCGGCATTTTACTAGGTATTTATTTGACATTAAAATGCCAGCCAGCGTGATTCAAGCGTGTAATAAGTTCAACTCTTTCCTGCACTTTATTTTAGCTGGCGGAGTAGAAGGCAGAGTTGACCTGTCGACTCATTGTGCAATCATGGTGCAATGTGAGGAAACAGTTGTGAAAGCGCCATTTTCAAATCAGATACCTACCGTACGAGTAGTAGTTTAGTACTGTGCCTAGTATAGATTTAAAAAAAAGTCACAAAATCTTTCAAGTGCGCTGGGGTTTTGGTGTCACGTCTCATTCTGTCCCTGGCTGCGCTTCGGTTGTTGTCAGCTGCTGTAGTGGGATTTTCGTTGCTGTTATTCGAATTTTCGATCGTTGCTCTTTCAATTGCGTGGCCGTCATGATCTTTGCTATGTACTGTGCCGCCGCTCAACGTAATGTCATCATCGTCGAATGAGCTGGTGTCTGAGGGGCCGCTGCTGGTCTTAATGGATTTGAGGCAATGGATGTGCGCGATGTTTCGAGTTACAATTTTCCCGTGGCTGTCTTTGAGCTTCAAGTTACAGTTGCAGTTTTCAATTATACTTCGTGAATATTTGTGTCGAAAGGGGTTTGGAGTTTGTTGGTTCCACTGAATCGTTTGACAAGCACAAGTTCTCCCGGTTGTACATCAGCAGTGGAGGCGTGGCGAACAAAGTCAACATAAGACTTCGCGTATTGTTGTTGTTTCTTCACCGTGGTTTTGGTTTCCCGCTTGTCAACGTCAGCTAACTGGTTACTGTTGGGGAGCTTCGTTTTAAATCTTCGTCCATTGAGCAGTTCTGCTGGCGTTTTTTGTGTGGTGCATTGAGGAGTTGTGCGATACATGCGGAGGAATTGACGGAGTGCAACTTTGAGAAAAGTTCCTTCCATTCGTAGGACTCGTAGGGTTTTTAAGAGATTTCGGTTGAGTCATTCGACCAGTCCATTGGCTTTTGAACAATATGGCGTGACGTAGAGTATTTCGACGCCGTTTCTTGAAGCAAACTCTCGGAATGTGGATGAAATAAACTGTGGACCATTGTCGCAAGTGATTAGTTCGGGCAGTCCTTGGTCGGTGAACTTTTCTTCGAGCCATTGGATGATGTTTTCACTCGTGGTGGTTTTCATTACGGTTGCCTCAGGCCATTTTGAGAAGTAGTACGAGTACAATGATGCTGTCACCATTCGGAAACGGACCGCAGATGTCGATTGCCAAATCTTTCCATGGCCCATTTCCCCATTTTGTCATCACTATCAGTTGAGGGCGTTCTGGTCGTCCCTGTGCTTGGCACAATGTACAGCGAGCGCCAGGAAACTGTGGAAAAAAAGATAGTTAAGCTAAATCTCAGTCACTACCAAGTTAGCTAATAATTCGACTAAACGGAGAGCTAGAATGGGAAGAAGGTTCTAGTGGATGACTGAGACTGAAATGAAATTCCCTACCATAACCCTACCTTTAGCTGCCTTCGTGCTCGCACTCACTTCTGCTTCACAGAGAATGCCAGCCTGAAAAAAAAAAAAAAAATTAAAATTAAAATATAGAAAATGCAATAAAAAAGTCGTAAAACATCATAAAAAAAAGATCGAAAAACACTAACTAACAAGTAAGGCGCCAAAAACATGCGTTAACAAAGAGAATTTTTCCGCCACTTTCTCCGTGAAGTTTTTTTACTCGTAAAAACTTAGAAATACTCATATTTTTAGATTGTATCGCAGATTTTCTTATCGAAATTAACTCGAAGCAATTCTTGTGACCGAATTTTAATGAATTTTCGATCCCAAACTTTCATATTTTTGATTTAGGTAAATTGATGAAAAGTGTCCAAAACGAATTTTTGCGACTTTTCTTTGTTGGCATTGGGAAATAATTTACTTTATAAGCTAAAGAAGGCATTTCTTTCAAAGCTAAATTAAAAAACTGTTGATTTAGTGGCTGATTGTGGAAAAAGACAAAGACGGTGCGTAAATCTCGTTAAACAAAGAAAAGTTTAAAAATTAACATTTTAAACTCAGAAAATTTGGTTCAACGTGTTTCAGAATCGTTGATGATCATTTTTAGGCAAAGATTACCTCTGCATTTCTAATTCTTTTGTCACAATTTACACTTACCGTTTAACTGTTTTGGAGTTGATGTTCTCGTTGCAGCAGCTTCGTCTGTTATGAAGATGTCAATCAGAAAATAATAGTTGAAATTTTCGTCACTAGATGTAGTGACACTACTTTACTGTACGACTACTTTAAAATCAAATAAAAGGTTTACATTTTAGAAATGTATTGTTAATGACTTTTTTGTACCTAAATGACAAATGTCCATAAGTTTATCTTTTAATAATAAATTTTTTTTTAAATATGAGTTTGGCATTATTAAAATAGTGTTATAATATAATGACATTGTTTCTTGATAAACACTCGACATCAAGGAAGTGTAGTATACCAGATAGTTCTAAAAAGTGATATAATTCACAAAATTTATCAATTTTAATTTCAAGTAATAAATGTAATACTCGTTTGTTGAAAATCAGTTTTTAATAAAACTTTTCATTAAATTAACTTATTAACAACATTCAAAAATCTTTAAAACGCGCCTTAACTTCGAATCCTCACGTATCTTCAGTTTTTTCAGATCTTCAATTAACTGCTCCAACAAAATTTTGTGGCCGAGAATGAATTGAAATTCCGTTGCTTGCATTGTTGGATTAATTGCAAAAGCGGTTCTAAACGCGGTCGGCTTATAAATTTTGTAATATTCGTGGTTTTTTCTCAGTTCGTTTTCAATGTCAGCCACGTCTTTTACACAGACGAGAACAGATTCTCTGTTGCACTCTGTCAATTCAAGACAGGCTATAAGCTTTTTCGGTAAACCCATGATTTTGAATGATTGTCTGGTTACCGAATTAGGTTCAAATCTGTAAATAAAGTTATATATTTAGTTTTAAGTAATAGTATGTATATATATAGTTAAATGTTTAAAAGACTTACCTTACTACTGAACTCATAATTTCCTACTTTTAGTTTCAGTCTCACGATAACGCCCGAACCTGAAACGTGAGGGGAAATCCCGCGCACTCCTTTGAGCACATCAGCGCATGCGCAAGAACAGACATTACATTTTTTTGTGTTATGCTTGAAAAATTTGTATTTTGTTTACGTTATTTTCATTTTTACAAAACTAGATGTTTTTATCGCGTTTTATATTTTTATTTTACCGCTATTTTTAATAACAGCGAACACCAAAAGGCGCATCGGTGTTTCTGATTGGTCGAATTTGACGAAAGTATAATGGATATTCGGAACAAGCATCGTTTTGGTGCGAATTACATATAATGGATATATTTTTTTAATTTTATAAAATTTTATTGATAAGTTTTGATTTTTTAATTATATTTATTGACCCACAATGCAAAGCGATAAAAAGCAAATGCATGATCTTCTTCAATAAAGCAATCGCACATATATGTATAACGGTTTCAATTTTCGTCACTCACCTTCTTCACCCTCGCATCATTCTCATATTTCAATCCCATTTCAATGACAAAAACAAGTTTAGAAATTTTGTTTATACTATAAAAGCACAATTATTACATAAATTTAACAAATATGTATTATGACATTTATGAAAAATTTAGTTTGGTAATCACAATTTTTTAAATGTTTCTGGATGATTAAACAAAGGTTTCAAAGTACCAGATTTTTTCTCTGCCTTCAGTACGTCTATTAATTCACGCAAAAGTGCCTTGTAACCAACTGAAAAACTGAATTTCTCAGGGCACTCGGAATAGACTCCATAAGCATCACTAAAGTAGGCAAAGTACACCTTTTTTTTGTACACACTTCCATTTTTCTGAAGTTGTTCTTCAATTTCGTCAACATCTTTTACGCAAGCTAGAATTTCTTCTTTGTCACAATTCGTCAATTCTAGGCACAGAACTACGTTAAATGGCAATTTTGAAATACGATTTCTACCAGAAGACATTTTCATAACTTATAATTACAAAAAGATTTATTTTAAAGACAAAAAAATTTGATAAAATTGATAAAATACTCACAACACAACGGAGCACACCCAGTACTTCTAAATCGAGAGTTAAAAGTAACCTCAAACTCAAACCGCGGCATGCGGCAATCAGAAAATAATAGTTGCAATTTTCGTCACTAGATGTCAGTGACACTAATAAACTGTAATGGGAGTAGAGAATTATTATTGAAATTGTAATTCACTAAACATTTAACAATGATTGCTAATTTTCTAGAAATTTTTTTAAATTAGTAATCATTTTAGTAGTGTAGTGGCAACCAATCAAATTCCTTATGTTCTTAGAAATGTTGACTAAACTATGGAACAAATTAATCTTGTTCTGCCATTTTGGTTTAATACTTTATAATGTTGTTACCTCGCTAACGGCATATCCTGACATGTTAATTTGCAATCAAGAATTTTTGTGAATGTTAATTGTTGTTAAATCCTAAAAATTATTGCAAATAACAACAAATTTTGATTGTTACTACGGTATTACCAGAAGTAAATAAACTATTTACTTCTGGTATTACGGTGTTACAATGTACAAACTTGTTAGTAAATCCACCCCTTGTTATTAAAAATAAATTTTCACTTAACCTCTAATATCAAGTAATGATTAAAATTATATGTATAATAATAAATATGACACTCGTTTGTTCGAAACCAGCTTTTAATAAAACATTTCATTAACTTACTAACAACGTATAAACAAAACTTCAAAACATTGCGCAAGAAAATATGAAATAAAAATATTAAACGCGTTCGGTTTCCGCTCGTTTCTTTTCTTCTTCTTTCAGATCTTCGAGTAAATGCTCCAACATAAGTTTGTGGCCGAGTACAAATCTAAAATATAGTCCACTCGGCCCTCCATTAATTTCAAAAGCGGTTCCAAACGCGACCGGCTTATAACGTTGGTAATGCAAGTGGTTTATTCTCAGATCGTTTTCAATGTAAGCCACGTCTTTTACGCGGGCGAGAACGGATTCCGTTTTGCACTCTGTGAGTTCAAGACACGCAATAAGTTGTATGGGTAAACGCATGATTTTTGATGATTGTTTGGTTACCGAATTAGGTTCAAACCTGTAAATAAAGTTATATACCTATTTAGTTTTAAGTAATAGTATGTATACAGTATATAGTTAAATATTTAAAAGACTTACCCTACTACTGAACTCATAATTTATTCCTTTAAGTCTCACGAGAAAGAAATGGAGAGAAATCTTGCAATGGCTGCAAAATGGAAAATCCTTGTTCTTTTGTGCTCAATTAGCGCATGCGCGGAAAATCCTTGTTCTTTTGTGCTCTACTCAATTTGCGCATGCGCATATAAACAGGTGTTGAATTTTACAATTTAACTTTAACGTTTAACAAATTTGCTATTTCGTTTATGTAATTTTATTTTTTATGTAACTAGAAATTTTTTCAGTGATTTTATAGTGTTTTGTACTTTTTATGAAATAGAACACCAAATGCCGCAGAAGAACGCATCGGTGGTTCTGATTGTTCAAATTTGACCAAATTATAATACCGGTACCGGTACGGGACGCCAGCTTCTTGGCGAAAAGCAGCAAAGCGAAATGTGAAAATGCGAATAATATTTTCCTAATTACTGTTCCAGTAAAATAGCGAAAATTAAAAGTGCGAATAAATAAATTAGCGAAATAAATAAATAAATAAATAAATAAAAATAATTAAATTTAAAATATTTTGTAATAATACAGAGCGAATTATCACGACAGCGAAA
>JAQFZP010003441.1:0-10257 GCA_034695745.1 Geophilus truncorum | reverse complement strand
TACGAAGCCGAAAAGAAAGGCTTGATGTCGGCCGGTATGGGCGGGTTGTTACCCCAGGGCAACGTCGATATTAACACTATCATCGAGAAGATTCAAGAACAGTGGCCCGGGTTAGCTCAAGAAAAGCTGAATGAGAAAGTCGATCAAGTTGTAGTTTGGTTGCGGCAACAAGCAGTGCAGGCACAACAACAAGTAAGCATCATCATTAATCATTATTCTACAAATTAAATTACAATCTTATAACACTTAGTTGTGTGTCACAGCAAATGATCCAACAACAGCAGTATCAGCAACAATACTTACAACAGCAACAACAACAGTATCAGCAACAACAGCAGTATCAGCAACAATACTTACAGCAGCAACAACAACAGTATTACCAACAACAACAACAACAACAGTATTACCAACAACAACAACAACAGCAGCAGCAGCAGCCGAACCCACAGTACTATCAACAACAACAGGCAGCTCTTAGGCAACAGCAAATGGCGATGATGAACGATCAGTATCGGCGTAGCTGGATGGATCGCATGCCGCAGTCATCGTTAGCAAATCCAAATGTTTCTCAAGCTCCATATCTAATCGATTCAGACGAGTCCGACGAAGCGGAAGTGTTGACGGGGAAAAAACAAGTGAGTAAAGGAAAGAAAAACAACGTGTCTAAGGAGTAACACAATTTGGAATTTTTTTTCTTGGACAACATTTTTAAAATGTATCGAACTGTAGCAGGATAGACCAATTTTGACAAATTTTTAGCGTTTGGTCCTATTTGTTCTTGTTTGTGTGTAGCGCAGAAGTTGTTGTACAGTGAGTAGAATTGCATTTGCTTCTACTGTCATTGTTTAGTAACGTTTGTTTCTTGTGAAGGTTTTGGTGTGTCTCGTAAAAAAAATTAATTTCTTTTTCGATTAAATGTGAGGTATGTGCGGGATTAATTTACTAAGCAGTTTTGTTACGAGTTCAACCCGCTATTCGTATTCCTTCTGTAAACTAAAAGATGGTGATTAAAATTTTTGTTTTGTCCAATTTTTTTTATTGTTTTCGAGTGAATAAAATAAACAAGTGATGGCATTTTGATCTTGGGGTTCAATCACAAGATGTCTATGCTGTAAAGTTAAGATTTAGTTACTGTAGCTCAAGACAGAAAAATAAGATAAGAGGCAGAAAATAGATATTGCCCTTTTGCAATCTATATCTATATAATAAAAGAGAAAGTCTCAAGGCGGGATCTTTAGTCACCTACTTCCCATCAAGCGTAAATGAAAAATGGTGGATGACAAAAATCGGCAATTTTCGTTTGGTTAAAGTAGCATTTCCTTTCGGTGCATCGTCCTAATTGTCCGTAATCGTCATCTTTTTGCCTTAAAAGAAATTATTTAATTATAAATTTATCAAACATTTCCATTTTTTGGAAATTTTTTTCCTTCTAAATATCAGTTTGCGTTTAATGTTATCTAATTTCAATTAAATATCATAGTAAAGATGACGTCACACAATTAAAACTCCATTATGCGATGCTTATGATGGAACTCGTAATTTCTCGAGTTCCGAAATTGACATAAAAACATTACTTTTTACATAATACTTTGCACATTTAAAATCGATTTTATCGCTCAAAACTTGATTCGAAAATTTTACCGTTCCTCGTTATATATAAGTCGGCAGTCGCCCATGGTAATTGTGTGTGTGTTTAACTCCCATTCCAATTCTCCGCCTGTTCGCAGTTCGCAGTCTCCGTCGAAAAGTTGCAGTTCCAGACATTGATCCAGTTTCATGCGACGCGCGATCCAAGTCCTGGTGACGAAATTTGGAATTAAAGTATTAGAAAATTTTTTTTTTTTAAATTTGTTTTACTTTTCTAGTTGTCTGGCATGTCATTTTCTCCTGCGCTTGCGTAGTGGTTGCCTTGAAAAGCTCACAATACAACGACCTCTGTCCTGGAAAACTGATCTCTGCCGTACCGTATTGAAATAACGTTAAAGTGCACCAAATAAACAATGCAAGTGAATTATGGATATACCGTACCGTAATGATCATTGTGATTGAATAGATTATCGCCTACGTCCTACGAAAAAATGGTGTTCTCGACCAACGGCATAATTAAAGTCAAGTCGTTGAGGCAGTATTGAGTCATATCGAATCATTTAATTCATGTTCATTAAAATTTTAAAACTGATTTGCTGAATAAGATATTCGTAAAGTTTCCAAGTTGATAAATATGAACACAAACAAATTACATAAATTATAGAAAAATTGCAATTTAAATAGTAAATATATTCTTGATAATGTTTTCTGGGGTATTGCAGAGAAGCAAATTAAACATAAATTTTCTTCTCTGCACTACACAACACAAAATTTTCGTTTTTTGATTAAAAATTGATGTCTTACGAAGAGTTTTGCGGCCGACTTGAGTTTATGGATGTTCGGGATGATTATTTTGAAGCACATTACTAATGTGCTTCAAAATAATCATCCCGAACGATTTTTCGAAGATATTTTCATTTTGATCTCAGATTTTAGTTTCATCAATCATTTTGATCTCAGATTTTAGTTTCATCAATCATTTTGCTCTCAGATTTTAGTTTCATCAATCATTTTGATCTCAGATTTTAGTTTCATCAATCTTATAATCATCAATCTTATAATTTTTTTGTTATCTTAGATTTGATTATAGCTGAAACTCATATCATCATTGATCTCCTTTTTGAAAATTTTAGTTTCATCATTAATCAATATTTTTTTGTTATCTTAGTACCGTATTCATTTTAGCTAAAAATATATTTTATCTCTAAATTCATCCCTAAACCTTAGATGAAACATCCATGTCCTTCCAAAATATCGAAAAAAACTACTAAATTTCCTATATTCTTTTATCCACTAATGCGCCATCTATCACTTCCCCCTGAAATTCATTTTTCGAGTTGACCATACCTTTTGACCTCATATCATAAAATATTATTTATGTTTATAAGCTACCTTCTTTCACTATATTTCATATTTTTTAATTCGTTTGGCAGATTTTATCAAATATACACTAGCTGCATTCACAAAGTCAATTACACTAGTTCATATGAAATAAACCTGTTTAAAACTATATTGTGGAAGTTAGTTTTAAACAAGTTTATTTCATATGAACACGTGCAATTGACTTTGTGAATGCAGCTACTGTAAAAACACAATAAGTTGATTTAACTAAAATTTAGTTAAATAGGTTCCTACAAAACAATTTGGTAGATATACAGTACCGGTAACTGTAAAATGCTTTAGAGAACTTTAAGAGAGCATTAAAAGCAATTTTAAAATAATTTGTTTCTACCAAACATTTTAGTAGGAACCTATTTAATCAAAATAATAGTTGAATCAAGACCAAGTTTTTTGAGTGTACCGTATATCACTTAGAAAAATCATGACTAAATGATACTGAAAATTAAAGGCAAATATTTCCATTTCAATATAAATTTAATTTTTTAATAATTTAAACGTAAACTAGAAGTAACTTCAAACACGTGAAAAAAAATAGCAAAAACATTATAGTAATTCAATTTAGAATTGAAATGGATTCAAGTCCAAATCTCAATTATTTCTCTTCACATCCACTTTCATATCATTAATCTCATTCAAAGGAATATACTTGCAATTATAAAGACACTCGCAAAAACTCAATCGAATGCAAGAGTGATTTCAACTCCTCCATGCAAAATAGAACACACCGAATTAACTCGACCTTTTTCGGACACTTTATCGAATTCGCACGAATCACATCGTAAAAACGATTCACTTATTTGTACGAGAACGTCGTCGCATTCTTTACTTCCGTAGAGATGAAGAATTTGTATTTGCGGTATGCTTTTAATTACCATAACTCTCTAATTTCGAACGCAGAGATAATTGATTCATAATACGACATCAAGTATAAAACTCGGAAGGTTTTTGCACGTGTTGCTAATTCTCAGGGCCGGATTTAGACTTGATAAGGCCCTAAGCTATTTGAGATATGGGGCCCTTTATAAGTCCAGATATTCTATGTCAGTGACAAATATGATTTTTGAAGGTAATTACCGGTAATTTGCTCACTCGGGAAATTTTTTTGGGGGCCCCAAAGAAAGTGGGGGCCCTAAGCTATAGCTTGTATAGCTTATAGGTAAATCCGGCACTGCTAATTCTTTAGATGATCCCGCTAGTGACAAACGATTTGACAGTGTCAAGTGAATAAGTCTTTGTTTGGCAATTAATAAACGTATCACCCTGTAATGGATAAAAATATTCATTTTCATTATCGATCAATCCCTCTAACATCTCGTTGACTATATTTACAGAACAGGCAAGCAAGACAAGTTCTTTTCGAATGTTGACATGTTCTTCATGATGTGCAAAATTATTAAAGTTTTTAAAGACTCGGGCGATTTTCTTGGCATTTTGTCGGTTATTTTTTCTACCGAATAAAGTTTTTAGTTTTTGTAATGATTAAAAGGACATTTTTGGGAAGTGGAATGTAGGTTTATTTGATCAGTAAAACTAACGATTGCTATGTAAACTGGTTGCTAGGTAACTACTTGTGCAATAATGATGGATGTCAATTGTAAAGATGTTATATGAGGGCATTCGATTGTAACGTAACAATTACGTTATAAGCGGGTACTCGGGTGTTGCGCAAACTCGGTTATAACGTCACTTTTAAGCCGGTCCCTAGATAAACGTTATAAGCGGGTTCCACTATATACGCACTGGCACTGAATATTTTTTTAAAAAAACTTTATGAATTATATAATAAAGAGACACACCTTCATTAATCTCTAAAAATTACCCAAAAAGTTTACAACTTACCATATATTTTCTTCATCCCTACCAACCATATATTCTTCTAAAAATTCGAAAATACCAACACATTTCCTATATTCTTTTATATTATATTCACCATCTGCTATCCCTTAAATCACTATTCTGAGTTGACCATACCTTTTGACCTCAGATTTTTGTGACCTTAGAAGTTAATTTAGCTAAAATGAATATCATTATTTATTTCATTTTTAAAAATTTTTGTTTTATCGTCAATATGTTAATTTTGTGATCTTAGAGTATTTTTAGCTAAAACTCATTTTACCTTCAATCTCCTTTTTGAAAGGACATTTTTATATCTCAGATGTTAGTTTCATCATCGATTTGTTTTTTGTGATCTTAGAGTTGATTTTAGTCCGCCGTTTCTTATTTCGAAGAGATTTTCATTTTGATCTCAGATTTTAGTTTCATCATCAATCTTATAATTTGTTTGTGATCTTAGATTTGATTATAGCTGAAACTCATATCATCATTGATCTCTTTTTGTAAATTTTACTTTCATCATTAATCAGTATTTTTTTCTTATCTTAGTATTCATTTTAGCTAAACCATTTTTTATCTGTAAATTCATCACTAAATCTTAAATGATACAACCATGTCCTTTACATCTGATAAATAACTCAGATGTTGTTTCGCACGAATAGAACGACGTGTTCAGCTCGCGGTAAAAATTCGACATATTGATCCGAATAATAATTTTCATCAATCAAAGCAACGACTACTTTATCACATACAGGGGCGTCTTAACAACATTGTGCGCCCATGGCAAAGCAGTGCCATATAGTAAAAATAGTTTGAAAAATAAAAATTACATGTAACTACTGTAATAAGTAAATAAGACTTATCACTTGAAAATGTAATGAATAAAACAACAAAAAATTGAAACAGTAAAGGAAAAATGAAAATGCTTAATGGTTCAATCCAGTAACAAATGAAAATGGTTACTGATGACGATAATGCTGATTACAAATAGTATAAGGTACCAGCCAAACGTTGACTGGACGCACTGTGGGTGTGAAGCGACTGGCCCGCCAAAAATGCCAACTTATGATCATAATACTGACATGGTGCCGGAATGCGAATAGTTCCCTGCCAGTTGTAATAAAGATGTGTCAACTTGTAAGTAAGGCGAGCTGCACATGATCAGGCTCAGGCACGAGACCATTCCTATCATGAATCACATTGTATTGAGTCAGTCTGACGATACCCTTGCGAACCGACAGGTTCACAAGAGATAAACGTCGTAGCCCCTAGTAGGGGCTTACCGTAAGCAGGGCGCTAGATTTGTAGGGAAAAAACTCCTCCACACAATTCCACTCTCAATAGAACCCAGACAGCAGCAACAAAACAAAATTACACGAAACAGAGAAGCCCAAATCTTATTAAATGCAGATACAGAAAAATAAAGAAATTAAGAAAGGAGAGAGAAATCATAAGAGAACCTTCTTACAGCAAATCCACTTGGTTATAACGTTAACCCTGTTATAACGTGACTTTTTTATTTCCACGGCTGAAGTTCAGCCGGGGAAATAAAAAACGAAAAATATGTGTTAAAACAGTTTCTAGTCGTGTTTTTGTAAATAAAAAGTAATTTACGGTAAAATTAGAAATTATTGATTCGTGGAAGTAGAAATTGGTTTTTCGTGAACAATGGCTCGAAAGTGCAAATGGCGACACCAGGCGTTGAATCAACGCCAGTTATTTGTGGTGCGAATTCCACCAAATTTGGTAGTAATTTGTGGTTTGGAAATTAACAGTTTCATAGACTAGTTTGTGATTTGGTCTCAAAACTTGAATGGCATTTTGAGTCGCTGTTGCACTTGTCAATACAGGTCGAACCTCGATATAAGGAACTCGCATATAAACGAATTGCTCGGTATAACGAACACACCAGACATTTTTGGTTGGTTTCGCAATTCTCATAGATTCAATGTTAAAAAATTCGGAAACCGTATAACGAATTCTAATTTAGCAAATTATTATCGCTTATAAGGAACACATTTTCGAATCTGAAGTCAGCTGTACTGTATACCTCGATTTAAAACCCACTTTGGGGCAGCCAAGTGAAGTTTTATTTACAAGTTTTCACACATTTAAGTGCTAAATCTTAAGAAACCAGAAATGTGCTTCTAATTAAAAAAAAAAAATCAAAATTAAAAACTAACGCTCGATTTAACGAATACATTTGGAGTGTCCCTTCCAGTTCGTTATATTGAAGTCCCTGTATTGAGTACTGTATTTAAATTTTTTGCCATTTCCCATTGATTCGATTTAACGAATATCGGGTATAACGAACTCTCGATTTAACCGTCCCTTCGAGTTCTCAAGTAGTGGCAGTAACTGTAATACGGTGAGAACACATGTGATGTGCAGTGGATTGAAACCTAAGTTCAAAACGACAAGTTTGCCTCGCTTTGAATTCTAGACAACAGAGTGCGTTTATTCCAGTTTCTAAAGTCCAGTCAGGCAGCGTCAGCCTTTCAAAAGGGAATTGTGCCAGCAGCATCTCATTTCCATTTTAGTACAGTAAAACCCATATGGCCACCTTTAGTACGAGTACAGAAGGTCTTGCTTAATTTGAAAGCACAGCTATAAAAAAAAAAAAAATAATCCAGTTTGGTTTAGAATCATTGTTCTCGGGAACAAACATTAATTTTTTGGTTTTTTTTCTGTCGTTATAGAATCGCCAAATGTTCGACATGGGGGAAATTAGAAACTAATTAGTTTCCCATGAAATCAGTATTTCGAGTTGCCATACCTTTTGACCTCAGATTTTTGTAATCTTAGAAGTTAATTTAGCAAACATGAATATCATTATCTATTTCATTTTTAAAATTTTCTGTTTCATCGTCAATATGTTAATTTTGTGATCTTACTGTAGAATGTATTTTAGCTAAAACTCATTTTATCTTCAATCTCCTTTTTGAAAAGACATTTTTATATCTCAGATTTAAGTTTCTTCATCGATTTAAGTTTCTTCAGGCATGAGTACGCGTCAAAAGTTTAAAAAGTTGGGAAAAAAATTTCAACTTCTACCTTTAAACTCAAATAATTTTTTTTTAAGTTAAGGGATCCTTAAAGGTTTTATAGGATCTTAACTTTCGGTTAAGTTGAGCATTTAATTACATATCATAAATTTAGATCCGCAAAAATACATCAAATTTGGAAAACTAATAAATCCCTTTACGCATCTGATGAAGTTGCTTCAAGTTGTTTAGAATAGAATAGAGCGATGTTTTCAGCTCGCGGTAACAACTCGACATATTAATCCGAATAATAATATTCATCAATCAAAGCAGTGACTACTTTATCACATACAGGGGCGGCTTAACAACATTGTGCGCCCATGGCAAAGCAGTGCCATATAAAAATAGTAAGAAAAATAAAAATTACATGTAATTAATAAGTAAATAAGAGTTTTCACTTGAAAATATAATGAATTAAACAACAAAAAATTGAAGCAGTAAATAAAAAAAGAAAATGCTCAATGGTCAATCCAGTAACAAATGAAAACACTGGTGACTGATGACGATAATGCTGATTACAAATAATATAAGGTACCAGCCAAACGTTTGACTTTGGGCGCACTGTGGAGCGACCGGCCCACCAAAAAGGCAACTTATGAATTATGATCATACTGACATGGTGCGGTGCCGGAATGCTGATAGTTCCCAGTCAGTTATAATATAAATGTGTCAACTTGTAGGTAAAACGCTGCACTTGATCAGGCATGAGAACCTTTTGAGAGTAGAGCCAAACGTCTACTGATTTTGATAATAATTTTCAGTCGCAAATAAAACTTACTGTAGTAGATAATCGAGTGTTTTGCTTTTGCCATTTACTTTATAGTAAATGCTTCTTTTTAATCATACCACCCATTATTACAACAATAACACTTGATAAAAGGCTTAAATTATACATAAAATTCATAGTAAAATGCGGATATTTCCCTGCCCAGTGGCGGAACTGACGGTGTATAGCCGGGTTGCGATGCAGTCAATATAATGAAATTTTAAAAAATAAAATAAAAAATTAGAATTTTTTTTTTTTATAAATTTAGCTTTTTTGCTATTCCATTTGCTTTACTAATGTAATCTAACTCTTAACTCCAAAGCAGAGAAAATTTAAAATATAAAGGAGCCCCCTCATAAAATCTTGCAGTGGGTCCCCGGCATTTTGCGTTACGCCACTGTCCCTGCCAGTTATAGTACAGATGTGTCAACTTGTAGATAAGGCGAGCTGCACATGATCTGGCATGAGACCATTCCGAGAGTAAAACCAAACGTCTACCGATTTTGAAAATAGTTTTCAGTCACAAAGAAAACTTTCAAATGGTAACATAGTAGATGATCGAGTCATTAGTGAGGTTTCGCAAATGCAAATCCCTTAAATCCTTATCCTTATACTGTAGACCTTTCTTATGCTTAAAAACATGAGATAAGTCCATAAGAAAAAGAAAACCCTTCCTCATGCTGCTATTTTATAAAATAAGGCAGTCAATCAGGTGGCAATTCCTTATGATGTAAGCAGAAATCACCCCTCCTTAAGTCTCAAAACAACCTACAGTAAATGCAGTCCGCCATTTTTACTCTCACTTGGACATCCTGCCATCCCAGCAATTTATTTATTAAATCTATCAGCAATTTAAGTTACTATATTTAGGTGTAACTAATTTAACTGTGAGGTTTTTAATTTGAATTTATCTTACATTATTTTACAAACAGGTATGTATGACCTACTTTCAGTGGAGTTAATGATTTAAGCATAAGGTTAAGGATAACCCCTCAAACTGTGCACCCTTCTTTTGTTTTTACCACTTACACTATTTTTAGTATAAGGAGTTAAGGGGATAAAAGGATAAGAAAAGTGACTGCGAAACCTCTCTATTATTACAACAATATCACCATATCACGTGGTAAAAGTCTTAAATTAAAAACAAAATTCAGTAAAATGCAGATATTTCCCTGGCCAGTGGCGTAACTGACGGAGTAGCCAGGGTTGCGATGCAGTGGGGGCCCCTCAACCACAGGGGGCACCCAAGCAATATAAATGACATTTTAAAACTTAAAATAAATATCTTGAATTTTTTTTATAAATTATGCTTTTTTGCTATTCCATTGGCTTTACTAATGTAATCTAACTCTTACCACCAAAGCAAAGCAGGGAAAAGTTTAAAATATAAAGGGGCCCCCTCATTAAATCTTTCAGTGGGTCCCAGGCGTTTTGCGTTACGCCACTGTCCCTGCCAGTTATAGTAAAGATATGTCAACTTGTAGGTAAAGCGAGCTAAACATGATCAGGAATAAGACCATTCGTATAATCGTATATCATGAATCACAATAGGGGGATTCAGAAAAGGGCGTAAGGCGCGTAAGAATGCGTAAGTGCGTAAGCGCTAATGATCAACTGCGCATGCCC
>JAQFZP010003440.1:0-10258 GCA_034695745.1 Geophilus truncorum | reverse complement strand
TGTGGAGCCAAACCTAAATCAAGCCTAAGACCGAGGCAGAGAGGTAGAAGGCCATATGACGACCGAGAAACACAACAGTACCATAATTTATTTTGTCATTACTCGTGTGTACAAACGAATGTTGAATGCTATTTTGCTATTTTTTTTCTATAATTATGGAGAATGAATTCAGAATATTTGTAATAAGATTTCGGAATTTGATGCAAATGAGAAAGTGATGTTTGTAGTATAAGTATAGTTTATATTTGGTTTCTTTTGCATTCACTAGTTAAAATAAACTTCAACTTTCACTTTAATTTTGCTATACAAATGAATGCCGCATGTACAAGATTACAAAGTAAAAGTGTTATTCATTTGAGAAAATTTAGTTTAAAGATGGCTTCCAAATCTAAATTCAGCTGTAAACTAACCTATTTTTACTTGAAACGAAATCAATTTAGGACTGCTGAATTCAAAGATCATAATTTCATATAGTTAACAAAATAATCAACTTTAAGCATACGGTAACTCTTAATCTGTTTACAATTGAAAATAACTGAATAGCTCTTTAAAAACTGAAGTGAGAACAGTTTTCTTACACTTAGTTCAAAATTGTAACTCAACTAAAGATAAAAGATGAGTAAATCTAATTTTTCAACACCTGTTCTATTTTTTGTGCCCATTTATGTGAAAATAGTACTTGTACCCAGTCAGAAAAGATTGTGTGATACAGTACTTCTATAGGGTTTACCAAAGCTTGTAAAATATGTCAATGTATATCTGCTCTGCATTTGACTAAACTGTGATTTCCGTGCATCTTTCAATCGTGTATCTGTATTTTATTAGAGCACGAGAAAAGGAGAAATAAAATAAATTAAATAGTATGCGAGCCTCTATTAATCCATAAGGCAGGTCCATAACGCAGTACATACATAGATTTGGCAAGGCTTATTCGTTCGACAATCTGACGCACAGGTCCGAGTAGAGAGAAACACAGTAGGGGCATGGGTTTGGTATGGATTTACGATTTTGAGGGGAATCCTTTGGCAAGCCCACATTTACGCACAAGTATTTAGATCTCTGTGAACAGTGACAAGGTTAGCCATCGACCTTATTTTAGTACAGAGGGGGGGGGAAAGGTTTTCAAGATAATTTGAGATGGGACCTACTGTACCTTTTCTATCTGACATGAGCTTATTACTAGCTCTTTATGGCCATGCAGCAAGATAGTGGGGTGGCATAATAAACATCATTTCCAATAGTTTTAATAACAAACTGCTAACATACAGTAAGAAGTAAAACTGAAATTACATTTAGTGTAAATCTTGTCTTTTATGTACAGAACTACAGTACCCCTCTAGTAACTTAATATGAAAGAAATTGGTACCATAATGTGGTTTTAAAAAAGTTTATTTCATATGAACTAGTGCAATTGACTTTGTGAATGCAGCTAGTGTTTGTCAAAATGATTAATCCGAAAACAAAACTGATTACATTTAAAACAAAGTGAATAATACTAAACAGTTATTTATAGTTCAAACAGTTTCAGCTTACTAATTTTAGTAATTATTTGGTATTATTGGAGTAGGTTGGTAGTCTTAGATACCGTATATGAGATGAACTCACAAAACAAAGAATAGAAATTTTATTCCAAAAAATAATTTCTGCAGATAGCCTAGATCCGAAACTATTACTCAGGACTGAAAACATTTATATTTGTGTTGCTGGAAACTGGAAAGTAGGCAAAATAATTCAAGAGCAAAAAAGGTATCAACCAGTCTTGGTCTTTCCCACAAATGCACTTCTGGTTTTTTTTCAAAGATTTGAAATTTTGTTATTTGCAATTAATATGATATTTTTGGGGCATTTATTTGTTTTTATATGTCAAAATTCTCAGTTAGAAAATCTAGGTCTAAACATACAGAATCAGATGGAAACGGACGATTACGAATGGAGCACAAAACAGTTCAGCCGTCTGTGTATTAAATTAAATGTAATTCTTACGTCCGTTCAGCAAATAATTAAAAATTTACATTTTATTTGCAAATATTGGCGGTTCGGCTGCACATAATCGGCAGATTAGAGACCCGTTTGCGTTTGCACCTTTAATTAGGACAATATTTTTGGACAAAAACCTATTTTGTTTAATTGTCAATTTAGTTTACATGTAAAAATAAAGTTTATTTTCAACTAGTGAAATATTTGATTCTGTAGTCTGTCTTACTCAGAGTCAGACTGGTAATCTGTTTTAATAGATTTTATTAAATTTCGGGGATGCGTAATGAGTTGGTTGTGGAAACCTGTTCGATATTAATTGTAATTAGTTTCCCATTTATAATAGAACAGATGTAAGTGACAATTTTGTATGTTTTGCTGTTTTTGCTTGAAAGAAGTTGCCTCTCTGAGAAAAAAAAGTGTCGACAGCATTGCTTAATAACTCTTTTGTTAAGTGAAGTTAAAGGGTTGTATACTGTAATTAGAATGTCTGCGTAGGTTGCTAAGGGAGGAGTTGTCAAGTAGATGCATTTAATTATCGTGTCACTTGCAGACTCTTGCCTGTTGCTGACAGCTCAGTAGGGGAATCGGACACAGATTGTGCCCCTCGCCAATCACTTCCTCAATCTCAATCTTAGGAAATAATTTTGGCGAAAAATACGGAAGCAAAGATTGGGAATTAATAAGACGGAGGTACCGGTATGGTTTTCTCAAGATAGTCGACGCTTAACCTCGTTGCACCACAGCAGCTGTTGACTTGACGATGACTGCTAGCAATGGCTAGTAGCCTAATTGAGAATCAATAGGATTGGATGGTGCACTCGGAGCTCAATTTTCTCCATCGATCACAGAAACTTCTTACTGTCACCAAATATATCCTTTTTTTGAAATGACATATCAAAAAAAAATAATAATAATCAAAATAAAAAGGTGAGAATTGCTGCGGAGATGAATCTCTGTTATAAATGGATGAAAAACCCTCAATGATGAATGGTCGTGTGTAAATTTTGCTCTCTTTTAATGATAATGGAGGGAAATGGAACGAAAATGAATACAGTGACTTATTGATCCGTCAGTGTGATATATTTGATGCTGGTTCTTTGAAATGACGGGCTGATAGCATACTGACTACAATTGACTGGTCTAATTTTATTGGTGTTTAGTTTGCCTTATTTTTCTGAAGTAATAACGCAATAAAAAAAAAACTACCGTAGTTTTATTTTAAAAACATTGCAATAAGTAAGGTAGTGTCTCCCAAATTGATTTTGCATCATTGCAACGACATTTTGACTGTCTATTTATTTCAGCACCGGTACAAATGTAAAAATAAATTGTTTATTTTTTATTCTTTATTTTAAAAACTTTAATCTGTATCTACATCATGGCATTCAAAATCATGTGTGGTTAAAGTTGGATAAAATAAGTATAACCGATTACTTATTGATACTGTAGTAAGATAATAAATAACCAACAAATATCTTAAAGAAAAGCTGGTAAGTTTTGCCTTGTCTTTTAATAGACTAACACAAAAATAGAGTTGTTATCATACATAAGATTAAATATTAAGCTCTAAACCGTAAACAAACTACAGTAATAAAAACATTTGTTTTGTTAGATTTTAATTGATTATATATTTTACACCCATTTATATTTATATTTTTTAATAATTCAAAACATTTTATAGAAATTAAAAATGAATTATATCAAGTTTGCCTAAATACAGATGCTTCAGTGGGAAACATAGGTTTTATGACTTTGAATTACAATAGCAATAATTTAATTTTTGAATAGCTCGCCAAACAGGAAGAATGAAGAAGCAAAATTGTTGATAAAATTATTAAGTTTAGTTTGGCAAACTAATCAAACCAATTCTATTTGTGAGTCAGTAAACCATGATAAAAATTATTTTCATTTCTGTCCAATATTATTTTGATTTATGGTCAAATAAATGTATTTTGTCAACAACTAGTGAATTGATGAAATTAATATTGATTGTTGATCATATAGATTTAGTTACTGGTACTCAAAATTAACCATAAATTTAAACCTGGCGTTTTTCGCAGTTTACAATGAAAAATACGACAGAAAAAGAACTCATACATGCTCATGACTTACTGACGTCACTAATTTTGCCTTTTCTTGAGAGCCATTTTCCTGTTGACAAACGATTGCAAATGCGTTTTTACGATTTTTTTAATAAAATTTAATGAATTAAAACATTGGGGGCGTTTAATGTTTTCGTTTTTTTTTTTTTTTTTGCTGAGTTTAAGATATGGTACACTGTTATACCATTTTCTAAAAACAGCATAAAACAGCCAAACGAAAAACATTAGTGGCATTTAACATCTTCTTTTTAATAGTTTTTGGTGTTTTTTGGAAAATTGTTTTTTTTTTTTTACATTTGTGTATGAAAAAGTAATTTTAAGAAATTCAAAAACATCAACAACTAATATACTGAATGCTATAATTATTTTATGGCAATTAGTTAGTTAGTGCATGTGATAAATAAATTTATTTTTCAAAATAAAGCAGTTTGATAAAGGTTTGGAAAAGGCTAAGCTAACTTTTTTTTTCTTGAATTTTTTCCGCTTTCTTATATCACAAATTCAGAACCTAAGCTACTTGCAGGAATTTTTTTGATTACTGAATTTCTATTCTTTGTTGAGCAGTATCTCTAGCAACATTTTTTATTAACTCAAGTAAAAATGTAAGCAAACTCTTAAAAAATAAACAATTATTTTCAAGGGAAAAAAAATTCTGGTTAACGTTTGCAAGTGTGCATTTTTTTTTACATATTGCCAGCAGTATTTGAAAACAATATCACTATTTATAGTTCGTTATTGGTAGCGACTACTTTCGCTAATGCCATCACTACACACAAAAAATAAAAGTGTAATCATATACCCAAAACTTGTCCCTATTTAGCTATCTATTAGGAATACAATTATACCCAGTATCTACACACATTCAATAAAAAAATGCAATTTTTAACCTACCGGTACTTTAACAGGTGCAAACTACAAATAGGTACAAGTAATACACATTCTTAAAGCAGCCAACTATTCATTGAGGTAGAATTTTAGAACATAACAATTTTGTTACTTTCATTGTAAGGTACCGTACGGTACATTGAAAATTTAGTTTTGAAATACACCTTTTAAGGAATAACTGATGCCTTTTAATAAAGGTATACAGCTATAAAGTTCACTTTATATCTAATTTACATCTTTATTTTTTTGTGTACTAGCAATACGACTTTTGTCAAAAAGTACCGGTAGTGCAGAGTAGCGATTTTATAGTGACGTTACTGATTTTTACAAAATAGTTTAGTAAATAAATAATGGACTTAATGATGCCTTGTAATTGTAAATATTTTTTTAAAATTTCAAACAAAATTTTATTTTAATTTAGGTTTTTTGTTTTAATCATGCAGGATATATAAATGCTGGTACCTGCAACATGAAAAATAATTTGTAACAGAGTTATTATTGTTTAACTAAATTAAAGTAGTAAACTAATAGCAAAATAGTAGTGATAGCGATGGTGGTTATGAAATTTTTTTTATAAACATATAAGTTAGCAATAGTGATATTTCATACTGTTTGCGGGATTTTAGTGATAGCGACTATTTTTTGATAACACTTTCAATACTAACTGCCAATCAACAAAAGACTAGGTTGCATCTATTCTACTGTAACAACTTCAATAGCTGACAAAAGTTGTTATTTTTAATTTCAAATTTTCAACTTGTTGCATATGCTAATCAGGATCAGCTCCATACTTCACTCTGTAGGGAATGGACAGGGTAGGACTTGTTCACTACTTTTACGGTAAAGGTTGAGCAATTTATTTCCGATTTTGGGACTTTATAGTAAACATAAAATGATACGCAACTGTTACGTAATACCACTAATTGGCGAAATATTCTAATGTGTTAATCGCAATTAAAATTTGGTAAATGCATTTTACACATTAAAAAATTAATTTTAAATGTTATTTTTGTAAAAATTTAAGAAATTTTCACAAAATGCTTTGTCTGAAAGTCAAGCGTTAATTTACGGTGCATTTGAGTCAATAGCATCTGGCGTAGGAAATCGGCAAATTTTCTAAAAAAAATAATATTAAATAGAAATTAATTATAGTACATACAGTAGGCTTTATTAATAAAATTTGTACCGGGGAGGAGGGTAAAACTCGCAACTTTCCGTCTATGAGTTGTTAAAATATGGAAAAGATTCTTTATTGAATGGAGTGCCAACAAATCATAGTCTTTCCTCCATATATCTACTTGTAAATGGGAAATGCGTCGTCATGACGTTACCGTACTTCGTGAAGACGAACAACGTCACGACACGTTAACTATCGTAACTAATCTAACCTTCATCTTCATCGTATTCTAACATGAGTATAGCCTTGACTATATTGTATACCCCATAACTAATTTATTCAAACTAATAGAGTACATAATAAAATAAGCTTAACTCATAGAAACACAGCTTTATCAAAACGATTTCGAAACATTTACTTTTGCATTATTTTTGCATTACCATAATTAACCTTTTGTCATTCATGTTTATTCGTGTAGAATTTTTCTTATTTAGGAATGGAAAGGAATGAGAATTGTTTTTTTTTTTTTTTTTTTTCGCTTTTCTTTGTTTGTTAATGTGTTTTTCTTTCACATCTCTCGAGACAAAACATTCCCAATGCATGTTTATTCTCGCTCCTAAGGCTGTATGAATTCATTAAAAAAGAAGATTGCATGAAATTGTATTTCAGGCGTAATTTTGTTGTACTACAAGATGAGTTGTGTTTTTGACTTTTATTACGAGAGAGATCGAAAAAGAATTAAAGTTAAGTGCAAAATTGATACGAAATAATCAGTTTTATCTCTGACATGAAATAGGTTAACGATTTTTAAATTAACTTGTCTTTTTATTGTACTGTAAATTAAAATACTATGAAATGATGCAAATATTGTTTAATGGTTTCGCAAAAGTCGTCGACAGTTAAGTAGAATGTTTAGAATCTCCCTAAAGACTGGAGGATTTTGCTCGAGAAATTTACTGCCAGCTATCCTTTGTCTCTGTTTTTATTTTGGTGTAGAAGCATATAATTGGTAAAGTGCTCTCGAAGGAAAGGAAACATTGAGCAAATAAATTATAAAACACTAAATTAGAACGGAACTAAATGTGTTGTTCAGTTGACGAAAAAGAGAAAATAAGTTTGGTTTATTTACGGTTTGCACATTTGTAAAATCCAATGTAAAATAAGTTGTTTTGAGTAAACTTGTCATTTCAGTTGATTTGACTGATACAATCAATACAAAGGCAAAAAAGTGTAGATCTTTATTTAATTTAAACCAGTATAAACTAGATTTACACAAGTGCAAATAATAAACAAGCTCACCTCGTAATATTTTGAAAAGTTTAAGTTTACAATCAATTTGATAAACATTAGGTGGATTCGTTTATTTTTGAACATGTGTAAAGTCCAGTGCAAATAGTTGGCTGCAGTAAAACTTGTGATTTTTCTCGATCTAATTGATAAAATAAGACGTCAAGAAATGGTAAATGGTAATTCAAATCAGTTTAAACCTAATTTACACAGGTGCAAATAAGTGTTCTTGTGTAACTTTCTCATTTTTTTTCGCTCTAACTCGAAAAAATAGCGGCCAATAAAAGTGTAAATCGTGTTTAAGACTAGTTTTAACGTGATTTACACAAAGTGCAAATAATAAACGAACCCACCTACTAGCTGCATTGACAAAGTCAACTGAACTTGTTCATATGAAATAAACCTGTTTAAAACCAACTTCCATAATATATTTTTAAACACGTTTATTTCATGAACTAGTTGTAATTGACTTTGTGAATGCAACTAGTGAAGCAATTTACAGTACAGTACATTTGTAATGTTAGACAAGTTTACTGTGTTTACTTTTGACGACTTTTATGGAATAATATTAACTAACACTATAACTGTATTCAAAAATTCTCACAAGAAATGTATTTCTGATGACTATTACAAACCTGGGGGTTGATTTACTAACTAGTTAGCACCAATGTAAAACTTGCAATGATCAAAATTTGTTTTTGTTTGCAAAATTTTCAGGATTATATTCACACCAATCGGAATTTTCGAAAAACGTTGATTGTTAAATACAGTCGAGTTAGCTTAGAATATAAGAGAGAGGTCATGAAAACCGAATGTGGCTTTTATAACTGGATTGAACCAGTTGGTGATAAGTGTAATTTTATAACAATCTTGTCTTAATATTTTTTTTTACAATATACTGCGTTTGTGACTAGATTTATCATTAAATATACTGTAGTAGACAGAATAATCTTTCGCTACGATTGAGATGTTGTGGTTCGGTTCGGATTCGGATTCGGATTCGCTAGAAGGCGGAACTGATTCATTGACACGCATAACGTTGGAGTAAGCGGAGGAATGTACATTCCATTGAGATATGATACCCGTGGAACGTAGAGAGCAGTCGAGGCAAACGTTCACACACGTTCACTGCAGGCTTCCTATTTGCTATTTTTATTTTAAATATTTTCTAAAAATAAGAGAAGCTGAATGTTTTGCAATTGATTTTTCTCTCCAATTTTTGAACAATTGTAAACTGTGGCTTTGGTTAGAAGAAACAGACTCGAAAACTGTGGATTTATAGATCGAGAGTAAGAGAGTAAGTGAGAAATCGAAATGTGGAACTCATGTTTTATTCCATTTTTGAATTCTGTTCTCGTTTGGATGTAAACGGTTTATGGAATGAAAATAGAGTTGTAAGTGTACAAATTTGAACTGAAGTGTGTTAGAAAAGTGGCATTTTTGACGTTGGGGGGAGAGAGAATTTTCATTTCTTTCATTTTCATTTTTTTTTTGCTTGGATATGTTGGTTGAATCCTTCTTTCATCTTTTTTGCACCGTGATGAATGAGGCGATACGTGTATTAGAGCAGATGGACGCTGTTTCCGTCTCGATCTGTCCTTTTTAGTGTCCATCATAGCGTGGAAAATGGATGATGGACCGATGGGAGTTTGAATGTTCTCGCCTTTAAGGGCCAGTGGAAAAAGAATAGCAGTTGGGCACTTAGTGATGACAGAAGAAAACGGCATTGAGAGCTATTGGCAATTGAATTGCGCTACTTCCGGAACTTTCTTTAGCTTGTGCTTTTGAGTTTTTTTTACTTCTTATTGCGTATAAGTTAGTAAAGTTTTATTGATTTATAGATAATGAAATTTAAAACCGATTGGTGCTGCAAATTGAAATGTTTTACGACATGTAGTTGATGAAATAATTGATAACTTTGTCCTTAGTAGTTTAAAAATGGCTGACTTACTCATTAATTTGTAAGTAGAGTGCGTTCGCATAATTACTCCAGTCACGGATGGGTTTTGTTGAATCGAGATTGATTTGGGCTACAAGAAGTATCATTAGTGAATCGTAATTGCGTTACAAGAACACTAAGAGGTGACTGTAATAGAAGGTTATTGTCTTTTTCTTAAAAAGAAAAGAAGCGATTGAATGTGGAGAAGAAAAGACTCACAAGAAAGATGAAAAAGATTAGTTTGGCTGCGTGCCACTCGATGGAGCTCTAGAATGTCGTTTTACTGTGAAAAAGTCATTAATTGTAATCCATTTGCTCTTACCTAATCGCGATCGAATCAGGAAGAGAAGGTAAAATTTGGAACAGGTGTTAGTGCCGGAAAGCGGAATGTCGAGCGACGATTTTGACTCGTTCCTGTATTTTGGCATCTTTGCACTTTTATTCACTTAGTGTACACACTTTATGGCTTGCGAGCGTCTTCTGATGGCATCCGGGGGATCAACCCTGAACGAGTTAAAAATCCTAGATCGATTTTTGCATGAGAGCGAGACAAATACCGTTGGTCCTCTTGTTGAGTAGTAATTGAAAAACGTCTCGAGCGACTTGTCAGCCTCAGATCCTCCGACTTAGCTTTTGTCTTAAAGATTGCGTTGCGACTACCGTCTTGGATTTTGTTGGCTATACTTTATCATTATCAATATCGCATATCAGATATAGCCTGATAAAGTCCACTAAAGTTGAACTCCCACAGACATTTTATAAGTGTTACATATCCGAGTGATTAAACAAATTTTTAAAACCGGGCTTCGTCTTTAATATTTTTTTTTTCAAAGTAGCACGATTTGAATTTTTTTAAATAAAACTTTTATTTCATTAGGTGCATTCAAAAACTAAAACTGAATCATCTTATCACCATAAAATTGATTCTAAGACGAAAAAAAGATGAAAAGT
>JAQFZP010003439.1:0-10260 GCA_034695745.1 Geophilus truncorum | reverse complement strand
GGATTTATGCTAATCCGATGTCGTTATATGCGGATAATTTTAGCATTGCTTGAGTAGGGTTTATGCCGGGGATTTATGAAAATGTCGTTATAAGCGGAATGTCGTTATAACCGAGGTCGTTACTCGCGGACTCGACTGTACTATTTTTATCGATGTCGATGTTTTTCTCTATTAGTGGTACCCGATAATAACAGTATTTTTTTCTTAACTTTAGAATTATAAACTTCCCACCAAACGAAACCAGTGCAACGTAAATATTAGCGACTACTACAGTTGTAAGAAGCGATGCTTGGATCGAAAGATGAACAGCATAAATTTGTGCAGGTAAAAATTTACAATTGCAACCAGTTTTCAATTCTAATTCAATTTTCATCTCTAATCAGTATGCCATTCGCCAACAAGAAAAATGTCCCTTTCTGTAATTCTTCAGCAACAGCCAAAAATGTTCGTAAATTATACTACGAAATTCTAATGAAGACAAATGTTGAGCGCGAATGTTCGTGCCGTACTCCGTGTTTACAGCCGTTTTACAATCTCAATGAATTCACCTTCGCACCGGTCATGCCCGATTTGACAGGAACTGTTTTTCAGTTCTACACCAATAATGTCGAAAATATTGTCGAAGAATTTCAATATTCGTTCGTTGCACTAGTGTCAGACATGGGCAATGTTATGGGCTTTACCCTCGGTTATTCCGTGTTACACGTAATCGATTTCTTTAGCAATTCCGTGCATTTGTTTGTCAAAAAAATATATGCACGTCTCAGTCAATGGAGAGTAACAAAATATTAACATTACTACTCACAACTCACGCAATTACCTTCAATTCAATTAATATAACTGAAACATTTTTAAACACAACAGCACAATTTTAAAACTATAATCAATTCTATTCACTTAATTATGAATTAAATTGCTACCGGTACTCAAAAAATCTGTCACAATTGTGCACCTATACGTACAGGGTGATTACAAAATAAATTGACAGTTTCAACATTGTATTACATCAAAACTATTTAGATATTGACATTTACTTTACATGAATTTTGTAGAGAAACTCAAATAGTGCTTTGCTAGTAGAGAATGTTTTCCATAAAACATTACTTAGTATTACGTAATCTTCTAGAATATTTGCTTAGTGGAGTCATGACATTACATTTTTCTGCCTGAATAAAAATATTATAATTATTTGTGAAACTGTAACATGAAATTTAAAAAAGAATCTGAAATCGTTAATAATTGGACTATGGAAAGAAGTTTAGGCTAAGCTAAACAAGAAAATAAATATTAACCTTGTATCATTTTTGTATTAAACCCTGATGTTGATTCGTTACGAAAGTTTCATTTGCTCTTACATTTAACAAAATATAAAACTCAATCAAGTTCGCTTTAGACTTTGTCAAACAGTTAGAAATGTTATGATTACGGTATGAGTAATCAGGAAATGGAAAATCGTTTGCCTCAAAAAAATTCCGAACATTGTCACTAGGTGGGTTCGTTTTGTGTAAATCATGTTAAAACTAGTGTAAAACAAAATCATTTTAGATTGCAAAAATTTGAGACAAGGTACCTTGTCTCGAATTTTTTGTGTGATTGCTGTGACGAATTTTTTCAGGTTTCATCACACTGGTGAGCGCCCTAATGCAACCTGAAAAAATTCTGCGCCATTTATTTTATTTAAAATTTACTTAAAAAAATTACAACCTTTTGCGCCTAAATGCAACCCATTTTAATAAGATGTGTGCGATTTCAACGCGCCATTATGCATACGATCGAATTTCATCAAGAAACTTCATATAAATAATTTATTTTTTAATAAATGTAAATAGTTTGTTTTTTAATAAACGTAAATAATTTATTTTTTAATAAATGTAAATAATTTGCTTTTTAATAAACGTAAATAATTGGGCAACATCATTGGTTTCACCCTCGGTTTGTCCGTGTTACGCGTAATCGATTTTTTTTAGCAATTATGTGTTTTTGTTTGTGAAAAAAAAATGTGTACTTGTCATTCGAGAGTAAGAATAACAAGGAATTAACATTACAGTCAAACCCAGTGTTGGAAGCTGTTTCGAAATTCCTCTACTTAGTGTTGAGGGGCGCTGTTGGTACATCTGTATTGGCTTTATCACCTGTACCAACAGGTAAACTTCCTGTTCCACCATTCGAAACAACGTGAATAAAAAATACCTCAAAAATGGAAATAAAAAATATAAAAAATACCTCAAAAATCGTGCGTTAACTTCAGCCATCCAGCTTCAATCACCAACACCCAGTTTTAACGAACCCGCTTATAACGAAAACCCGCCTACAACAAATTTGTTCAAAATTCACAATTTTTGTTTGGGGAGTTAAGTATTCTACAAAATATCTGAGGAAAAGATTGATGAAAACTTCATAAAACAAAACATTTTGTTATAACAAAAAAAAAATCGTTATATCGAGGATCTGGACACAACGAAAACCCGTTATAATGAACGAAGTTTCCGATACCTTGAGCTTCGTTATAACGGGGTTCGACTGTACTATCACAACTTCACGAACTTCCCTTCACTTCTATACTAATAACTCAATAAACCTAACTGAAATATTTTAAAACAAAACAGTATAAGTTTAGAACTTGCTATCAATTATAATCATTTATTTATTTATTTACGCATTAACTTGCTACTCAAAAGTAAACATCTCTCACACGCACAATTATAATAGTTAACACATATTAACCATATATTATTTTTGTATTAATCTCTGTGTTAATTCGTTACAAAAGTATCAAATGTTAACATAATTAATTGCTGTACGGTACGTTACTTTTAACATTATTACCACAACAAATTTTGTGTACGATCAGTTCAATCTACAATATCAACGGATCAACGAACATACACTTTAAGTCGACCAGTTTGCAATTTAGATTAAGGCTAAGTAACCACTCGTCAAAACAGATAATAAATAAATTTAAATGTAAATTAATAAATGTAAATTAATAAATGTAAATTAATAAATGAAAATTCTCCTACCTTATTAATATATTGCTTGAGACAGAAAATATTCAGCAAACACATGATGATCCGGCACTGTTTATTGTTTCTTTCACGTTCAATCACTGTCCAATGTTTACAAACCACTCCTATTGGCCATTAACAGCAGCTGACAACTCCAGTAGCGAAATGAATAATTGTGCAACACGTTGAATATTTAAAGACGACTCAGCACAACATCATGGCCCATAAAATAGTTTGGAAATGATCTGGTGAGACGCAGCTGACGATTCGACAAAACATCTCGGGAGAACTGCATTATATTTGTTTGTGATGTATCGTAATTGTAGTTGGCACACAAATCGCGTTTGCAAAATAATCGACATCTTTAAAAACTTGTTTCTCGTTTCCGGTAGTTTAAGCGATAGCGTTCTCTTGCGTCTAAAAATATAAACAAAACGAAACAAAGCAAGATTAAAATGTGGTATATTTTACTGAATTTTGGTCAAAATTAACATTACTACTCACAACACACGCAATTACCTTTAACTCAATTAATATAACTGAAGTATTTTTAAACAAAACAGCACAAGTTTAAAACTAATAATCAATTCTACAGTATTCACTTATTCATGACTTAAATTGCTACTCATAAAATCTGTCACAATTAAAGTGACAATTGTGCACCTTTACGTACAAGGTGATTACAAAATAAATTGATAGTTTCAACATTGTATTACATCAAAACTATTTAGATATTGACATTTATTTTACATGAATTTTGTAGAGAAACTCAAATAGGTTTTTGCTATTAGAGAATGTTTTCCATAAACATTACTTAATATGACGTAATCTTTTAGAACATTTGCTTAGTGGAGTCATAGCATTATATTTTTCTGCCTGAATAAAAATATTATAATTATTTTTGAAACTGTAACATGAAATTTAAAATAAAATCTGAAATTGTTAATCATTGGACTATGGAAAGAAGTTTAGGCTATGAAGAATATGGGGGATATGAAGAATTGATGGCTGATTAAAAGTCAACTGGTGTTTGATCATTGGCTGAAATATGTGGAAAAGAGCAGAGTTAGAGTTAGTTGCTGACAGGAAGTAGGGGGCGAGACCACAGCACAAAAGCAGCTTAGCTGAACAAGAAACAGAGACAGACACAAAGAACACAAGATCAGTCTTTTTTTTGTTATAGTTAATATTAACCTTGTATCATTTTTGTATTGAACCCTGATGTTGATTCGTTGCAAAAGTTTCATTTGTTCTTACATTTAACAAAATATAAAACTCAATCACAAGTGCGCTCTAGACTTTGTCAAACAGTTAGAAATGTTATGAGTAATCAGGAAATGGAAAATCGTTTGCCTCAAAAGAATTCCGAACATTGTCACCAGGTGGGTTCGTTTTGTGTAAATCATGTTAAAATTAGTGTAAAACAAAATTATTTTAGATTGCAAAAATTTGGGACAAAATACCTTGTCTCAAATTTTTCGTGTGATTAGTGTGATGAATTTTTTCAGGTTGCATCTCACTGATGAGCGCCCTAATGCAACCTGAAAGAATTCAGCGCCATTTATTTTATTTAAAATTTTACTTAAAAAAATAACAACTTTTTGCGTCTAAATGCAACTCATTTTAATAAGATGGCGCCCTTATGCATACGATCGAATTTCATCAAGAAACTTCATATAAATAATTTACTTTTTAATAAACGTAAAATAACATGCTTTTTAATAAATGTAAATAATTTATTTTTTAATAAATGTAAATTACTGCTATTACCAACTGAACAAAAATTATTTTCATTGATTTTACATGGCAACCAATGAGTAAGTGACACAGAGAAGAATTTTTTATTCATGCATCGACTGTGAATTAAAGCATTCTGAAAACAAATACCATCTAACTAACACTTAGTTACTTTTCACAGGTAAAATTTATATTAAACAAGTAAACACTCGTAGAATTCCATGAATACAAAAGCCGTACTACTACGAAATCATTCGTAAATTACGTCACTCTCGAGAGGGAAAGGGGGGTTTGTTTAAGGCGTGAAGTCTAGTGACAGAGGGGGTGGGGGGTAATGACTTTAGTAGACGCGTGATGTCACTCTTCAAATCATGGCTTTAAATCTTATTTTAGTACGTATCTTAAAATTTTGTATTTAATATTTTGGAAATTTTCACTAAAATTACACCAAAGAGGTAATTTTAATTCAAGACACGGCAATGAGAAACGATGTATCTTGATGTCTCGAATTTTGCTGTGTCGTTTCAAATATCAAATTCATTGCAATATGACGTGACGCTGGGATGGTTTGACTGGCTTGATGTGACGCTGGCGTAGGTACAACACGTTTATTTTTTTTATCAGATTGTAACACTTAATTGAATAAGCGCTGCCATGACGCCAGCACGATTTCACGTTGGCGTGGCACGCGCTGGCAAGATCAAACACCGACGCTTTTTTCCATAATAAATTAAACGCTGAATTGCCGACGCCAGCGTGATTTGACGCTGGCACGATAAAGCCCCATTTTGATTCGTTATAACTTTTTGTTCTAGATTTGTTTGATTTTTTTTAGAAAACATGAAAGTTAATCGATCGCTTTGCTCAAGAATACGTCGACCCGTAAAAGACGTAATGAAGAAACAGGAAGTGAAAAAACGCTTACCCCAAGAATTACAACCAATGATTAACAAAAACAACTCGATTTGTTATCGCGTGTCTTGGGGTCTTCTGATAATCATTTCCGTTCTAATTTATTGTTACCAAATGTACGACCGCATTGATTTCTATCGCCAAAGACCAAAAGTAGTAGACGTGATCGAAGAGAAGATTGATAAAATTCAATTTCCGATTTTTGACTTTTGTGTACCTCTGAATAAATACATGATGAATTACTACGAGACATCCGATATCACGATAATGGTAGAAGAGTGGTTATCACCATTACAACCACTGATACCCCGAGATGACGTTGACTTGACCAAATTGTGGAATTTAAACTACAGTTACGACGACGTTATTTCTAATTTCTTCTCAGTTGACGAACGCCGACAACATAAAGTAAAGTGTTATTTGAAGTGCAAACTTGAGATCACTTTGGTGTACAAATATTTTGTGAAAACAAAATGTTGCTATTGAACACCAAAGGTGAATCGTTCCTTGAAGAGGTAACAGGGTCAGACTACTGGGAGTGTAGTCATCATCAAAGACAATTGGCATCTTATGCCGAAATTCTTAGGATTTGAAAAAATGTTTTGTGGATTTCAATGAATATTACGAAATTTTGAAGCAAATTTTGTACTTGTCGCAAAATCGTCACTTCGTCTGTGGAAATATAGAACTAATGCTATGACTCCACTAAGCGAAAGTTCTAGAAGATTACGTCATACTCTCTATGTCTAATATGACTTCTACACAATCAAGCACCCTAAAATTTCAAAAGTTAATCCGCATCTCGTCAGCAATTGCGTGTACGAAATTCCTTGTACAGACTGCGAATTATCCTACATAGGATAAACAAAACGCACTCTAAACGAACAAGACAAAGAACCCGCTCTCAGCCATATACTATGTTCACACCAGGCTTTCAGATCTGATCTGCAGGCTCGGATCTAGATCCACAGCTATGTGTAAACAGAAACATGGTTTGTGGATCTAGATCCAGAACCCAAAAAACTCAGCTCGTAGATCCGAGTTCTCAAAACTCAGTTGGGAAGGGAATTACAATCCGCGCATTGCATCCTGGGATTATTTAACAAAATGGCGGACCAACCTTCAAGCAGCAAAGGTAGAAAGAAGGCTGTTATTTGGTCTGATGACCATACTTTTGCTCTTACTGTATAAGAATTTGGGAGAGCCATATAGACGGGTTTGCATCTCTCGGATTAATAACAATTGCTTTCAAGTGAATTTAGTCTTTTTGGATTAGATCCCACCCTATGGTGTGAACACACCACATCCGCTGTGTGCAATCCACTCGATCTGATCATGCGGATCAGAACCAATGGGATTAGATCTGCTGGTGTGAACATGCTATAAGAACCCTCTGAAGAATGACAGCTCCTGCAATCCATGCCAGCAGCTGGTTTGGTCCCATTCTATTGAATGTTTTACATTCAATAGAATGGGACCAAACCAGAGTCATTTTTACTCACAAATCCCTATCTGGCAGACTATTCTTGGAAAGTCTTGCGATCTCCAGAAGCCAATACCCTACCAACTCGAATTTGTCAACTCCCATTCTCCAACAATATTTGCCTTTTCTAGAGAAAAGCATGTAATAAGATCCTATTGTGATCTTGGTTCTGTATTTCCACAGATGAAATGACGATTTTGTAATAAGCATAAAATTTTTTTCGAAATTTTCAAATCCTACTTTAAGATGATGATGATGATTACACTCCCAATAGTCGAAAAATTGAACTCTTTTCCCTTTTCAGGAAATGAATCGCCTTTAGTGTTCAATATTGAAAACTATTGAAAACTTTTCACAAAATAAAGTAAACTGTTAGTAGTATTTTAATCACAAACAAACCTCAAAACTATCTATTCACAATAGATAATTTTTTCACTCAATGTGAATGTTACAAAAAGACTAAATCCACTTGGAACATGTTATCGAGCTAAAAGTAACATTTTGTTTTACTATTTTTACAAACAAAAATAAAATAAAACTTTTTTACCCATAGCAAAAAATGTGAAAGACATTTACCACACGTTCGGATTCCATTTAAAAGTACCAGAATTGCAAAAAGGATTGTCCATTACACTAGTAAATAAAAAATCATGATCAGTTGCCATGCCTTTCAAACTTATACTGTATTTTATTTTATTTTATTTTATTTTACTTTAGGTGGGAATTAAGTATCCACTGGAATTTCAATACTCATTACCATTTCCATCATCTACAATACTCAAAGTGGGAATGAAGTTGCGGGAAGTAAGTTGAAAACGCTTCTGCCCTACATTATAATTTAATAAATAAATATTCGAATATTTCTATAAGCATCATTTTTTAAGCACCAGTAAAAACCCGTGCATAAACATAGATAGTTACATCGACTGTGCAGACAGATGCCTCGAATCGATATTGAACAGAAACGAATGTTGGTAAACAGTTGCTTGCTGCGATATACAAATAGTCTATTGATATAGAGTAAATCAAAGTTTCTTTTATCAAAGGTTGCCATACAGACCGAGATACACCAATGATCAACGCTTAAAACTTTGTAACAATTCTGAAACCACATTGGAAATGTACAAGAAAAATGTAGAAGAAATCTTATCCCGAAGTGTTATTGCCGACTGCAATTGCACTAGAAGCTGCGTAAACAAACAATACCATCTGTTTATGCAAGGAGATGTTGCTGACGATGGCAAAAGCAAGTTGTCACTTTACAATTGGAATGAAAACTTAACAATTTTGAAAGAACGGTTCGTCTACGAATTGATCGACCTTATATGTGACTTTGGTGGAAACCTCGGCCTTTGGTTAGGACTTTCGTTACTGTCAATGCTCGAGTTGATACATATGACAACAAAATGGCTCTTGATAAAATTCAACACTAATAAAAATGACTTGGAAAATGAAATCGAAAACTATTTTGCTGAAATTCAAGAAACTCGCTATACTCATATAGTGTCTGATATAAAACAATATATCTATTACTTTGTTTCGTCGTGTTTATTTCTACTCACTGTTTTTGTTTTTGAGCAAAAAATTGAACATTATTTAAGTGAACCGATTATGAGAACAGTGACTATCGACGACATGATTAATGTCACTTTTCCAAATATTATCATTTGTGCAGGAAAAAACAGCGAAAAATATTTAGAATTAAAAGAAAATTACGCAAAATCAAAAAATACAACCATGGCTTGTGATGTCGAAATTTTAGACCTAATCAACGAGTTACAAATGACTGTTGAAGAACTATGGAACATTATTTATCAAGAAGTAGAAGACACTGATCTAATCGAAATGCTTGTAAATAAAATGCTTCCCAATTAATAACTAAATCTGCTTTCAACTTTCAACTATTTGTAATTTTTTATTTTTTAAACAGCATCCTCCCACTTCAAAGATATTTAATGTTCGTACACACGAAAACTTGACAATTCCAGATGGGACGTGCATTAAAAACTCATTTGGTAAAAAGTTATTCCAAAATATAATCGATATAATTTTTTGTATTTTAACAATCAGCATCTATTCGATTTCAACCGACCTTATGTTTCATGGAAGCGATCCAAAAACCAACGACCACATTTTGTCCGTTGCCGGATGTAACATATGTAAGGAATACCTGATGGTACTGCAATACCATCAGCAAAAACCAAATTGTACACATTTATAAATTAAAAATGTAAAATGTTATTTTAGGCTTATATCATTCATAACGAAGATCCTAATTTTTCGCACGATTTCAATATCGCTTATCCCACTCATCAATCAACTGGAATTCTAATGACAAGACTAAACGTATTTATAACAGTAAACAGTTTAAGAAATTGAAATAATTTTACAAATGTTATTTTAATAGCATTTAGTGTTTTATTTTCAAATACCCGATAATAACAGTATTTTTAACTTTAGAAATATCAACTTCAAACAAAACGAAACCAGTGCAACGCGAATATGAGCGATTACTTTAGTTGTCAAAAGCGGTGCTTGGATCAAAAGATGAAAAGCCGACAATTGTGCAGGTAAAAATTTACAAGTGCAAAAGTTTTCACTTCTAAATACATTTTTATTTCTGATAATTACATTAGTATGCCTTTCGCCAACAAGAAAAATGTCCCTTTCTGCAATTCTTCAACAACAGCCAAAAATGTTAGTAAATTATACTACGAGATTCTGATGAAGACGAATGTTGAGCACGAATGTTCGTGCCATACTCCGTGTTTACAGCCGTTTTACAATTTGAATGAAATCATCTTTGAACCGTTTATGCCCGATATGACATTTGTTGGTTTTCAGTTCTCTTCCAATAAGATCGAAAATATTGTCGAAGAATTTCAATATTCGTTCGTTGCACTAGTTTCAGACATGGGCAACATCATTGGTTTCACCCTCGGTTTGTCCGTGTTACGCGTAATCGATTTCTTTAGCAATTATATGTATTTGTTTGTGAAAAAAAAATGTCAGTCGAGAGTAAGAATAACAAGGCATTAACATTACATAATTTAATTTTAAATGTTACTTTTTAACACTGAATTATTTAATTCTCCCTACTTCATGGAGCTTGTTCGACGTTTC